>JAQFXW010004725.1:0-10864 GCA_034693945.1 Dendrobaena attemsi
GACCTGCCTGGGCTCAGCTTCACATCATGACATCTTGAAGCATCGGGTTTTTATGACTTTTGCGGATATCAATCGTGATTTTCTTTTACTGTCAGAGTATCGCCACCCATCTGACAAATCTTCCTCCTTTATCCGGACTTAGGACCGGCACAGAGGTTTTGTGTTCCCCTGTGGCGGAGGTTAGATGCAGTTTAACGTCATGCCCAGGACTATTAGTAAGCATAAAGGCTTGCAACTTTGCATGTCAATGTAGGTCTTTGGACTCCAAATATGTTAGCCTTTCTTTTGACCCACCCACATATGCCTTTGGGTTTTATTTCATTTAAACTCTTGAATGAAAACATGATACCTTAGTCACTAACGACTTGAAACAGTAATATTGTAAAATGACATTTTCAGAATGAATTTTGAACAAGTCTACATAGTGCTGTTGTTTCTGTGACCCATAAATGTATTAAATCCTTCATGTCTAACTCTATCTGAGTTCAGATTATATAAAAATCAGATGGTATCTTTGCTTGTCTACGCACTAATAAAATACAATCGTAAGAAATTGCTGACTTTTTAAATTGGACTTTTTAAATTGGTGCATTTAGCTAAGTTTGATATAGACTCTGTCCTGTCTGTGCACATCTGGGTGATTGATCATCTTTTGCTTCTCTTCCTCTGCAGATGTCCATATGGTCCATTTCTTTAGTTGTTGTTCCTTAAGTTAAACTCATTGACAGAAGTGGATTTTTTAGTATTAGTAGAAGTATTCTGTGTTGGACAGTTTATCTAGTGGATTGCTATTTATAATTTGAAGGCCACTTAGTGGACAGCTAGTCACAGTCTGTTTGTTATGAAAGGCTTACTAGAACAATTAATTTTCTAAACATTTCTGTTGACATTGGTTGTAGTTGGAGTATGCTGCTAATATATCATCAGAGTTTTTTCCTCTTCATGTTGTTTGGGGTTCTCACTCACAGTTTGACAGTCTGTCACCAATAAAAGGCAAGTTACAAGTCACCACTTTGGTTTACTATCCGCAATTTCAGAAGAATAATCAGTAAAGATTCCTCTATGGGACATAAATTGAGCATAAAATAACTAATTGGCTGCCAAAATTGTCCAACGTTGTGTTGATAACTTTGTGAAATTATTTTTAAAATGCATTCATTCAGAGAATATTTTCCACCACTGCATTTTTTCTACTAGTGAAGAGCTATCTATTGAGCTATAGAGAAAGCTCATTTTATGCAAGGAAATTTTTTTCATAATGTGTTCACTAGGAATGCAAAACCAGTTTAGTAATAACCGATTTTGACAGGTTTGGAAAACATCACATTCACCGTCGCTCATGCTGCGAAACTGATAAATGCAAAGTATAGCGTTGACAATAGACACTAACTTTTACCAGCATATTTTATCACTTCATTCCTCAAATACATCCATTGGAGGGACCATAAAAGTCATTAGCTGCTACCATTGAAACGGAAATTGCAGTGCATGAGAGCACTGAAGTACAAGACCAGTGTCGCAATTTGTCTACTCATATCTGCTCTCTATTCCTCCAATGTCTGCCGAGCGCTCATTTTTGGACGCAGGTCTTCTGTGTACAAAGATCCGTTCTCGATTGAGTGACAAAACATTTGACACAATGTGCTTGATGCACACATTTTATCCGAAGTCAAGTCCAGGGTTGAAGCTTGGCAAGTTGGAGGGGCTAAAACACTAGACAGAGTGATAAATGACTATGCAACAACTTCTATCAAATGTTGCTAAAGTTTCCGTTGCTGCAAATTCTTGAATGTTATCACTTTTGAGAACTTTGAGAAGTTTGGATGTTGTAGTTTTGTTAATAATTCATTGTGAGTTTAGTGACTGTAAAAGACTAATGAAACAATTTGCATAACGAGTTGCTATGCTGGTTATTGAAATTAGTTATCTGTTGGGATCTTTGGACTCTTGGCCACTCTTGGGAGGACTTGATACTTTATAGGCTGCATACAGTGCACTCTGCATAGATCTGAAATTTTATTTTATGGATCTTCTGTTTCTTTTTTTGAACAGTTGAAGTTTACAAGTGTGATTGGAAAGGACTGAATTGTGGCCAATGTCTTCTGATGGATCATGTATACAACTGCGTGTGGTGCGGGCGTGAGGATGCGTGCAGTCTGCGTTCGGACTGCGATGATCCTTCTTTTCTTGAAGGCAAAGCAATCTGTCCAAATCCAAGAATTACTTCAGTAAGTTGCTATGCTGTCATTGTAACACATGAACATCAGCGTTCTGCTAAATATTCAACTGAAGTTTGAGGTCCAGTGAATACTAGCAATCTGCTGTTGAACTCACTTTTTGTATTTGCTTGACAAACAACTGAATAATCTTCTTGATTTATGTCGAATGTTGCCCTAAAGGCTTCAATATTTGAATTTGGCATATCCCAAGACTCCTGATTCAAATATGAAGAAATTATTATTTTTTGACCAAAACAATTTTGGCGGCCTAATGCTGCAGCCTTCATCTTGTAAAATTGCAAAGTGATAAAGTTATATTCAACTTGGCGAACTTGATGCCTATAACTGAAAGATCATCGGTTTTTTTCTTAAGCTCCAGTTAGTAAGTTCGTGTTCATTACATTATTCTTTTTATTATTTGTTTGACAGAATAGTTTTAAAAAAATTTCTGAATTAGTACTTTAGAACCCGATAAAATTTAGGCTAAATATTCGAATTGTACGGAGCCCCTAAGGGACATGCACAAAATGAATGCGCACGAGATAGTCAGTTGTGCTCACGAGATAGTAAGTCGTGCGAACTAGATAATAACTTATAATAAGTTATTATCTCGTGCGCACGACTTAATTTGACCAATGAGCGATCAACAAATTTAATTGTGTAGGCTAAGCAGGCAGAAGATAGCCTATTTCATTCATTCATTCATTTATTACAATAATTTATGTAGCACCCGCTAAAGGCAACTACTCAGAGACACTCCCTACCTCAGCACTGGTAAAAAAAGAGCAGTTTTTGAGGTGTGGGATTGTGAAGAAAGTTATTGATTGAACCCTAGGAAGAAAGCACAGTTGCCATGGGAATCCATTCCAAAGCGAGGGACCAATTACCAAAAAGTCACGCTTCTGTCTCGTTGCTATGTGGGAAAAAGAGACAACTTGGCCAAATCTGGGAATACGCCCAATGAGTCATGCTGCAGGAGTGCAGGACCCTGTTCAAGCACCCCAACCACCCAGCTGGAAGGCCAACATAGGCCTAAAGCAACAGTAGGCCTAATAAAGGAATAGACATTAAGAGTTGCCCTGGACTCTGGCGTAAGTCACGGTATGGGCTACATTGTAAATGACCGAGCAACAGTGCGAAGCTGTCGGAGTTGGTACTGAGTCACGGCAAAGGCGATTGATATGATTTGTTGGGTGTGGACTCACCAGAGGTTGCTTTGGTGTCGCACGTGGCTTAGATAGAGGTGTGTCTGAGGTGGTGTTTGATGAAACTACCGTTTGGGAATGCTGATCGGCCGTCTGCTTCTACGTTGTCCGTCTGTGACGTGACTTCTGCTGTACCGACTATCGGGTCGTATACTGTTCAATCTTGCATATAGTTGTACATAGCGTGTAAATATGATGTCAAGTCGAGAATTATACTTTGAAAACATCTCTCTTGCATCTTGAACCCTAGACAAACGGTCCACATCTAACAGATTGTAATAGATCAACACATTTTGTGGTGTGTAGGGAGGGAATCGCTTTGTGAGATCTATTACAATAATCATACTATCTGCTACTTGCTCAGCCTACACATGGAAATTTGTCAATTGCTCATTGGTCAAATTAAGTTGTGCGCACGAGATAATAACTCGTGCGCACAAGATAGTAAGTCATGCTCATGAGATAGCCTAAGTCGTGTTCACGAGAAAGTAAGTCGTGTGCACGAGATAGTAAGCCGTGCTCACAAGATAGTAAGTCGTGCGCACGAGATATTAATATTTTTTGCATGTCCTTTTAGGGGCTCTGTAGTATTGTGTGTTGGGAAGAAATTACTTATTGGTTTATCCCTAGTATTTGCTAAAACAAGCATACTTGTCAAATGCTTTAGATTTGACTGAATTTTGCTTAAGACAGCAGCCCACAAAGTCAGGCAATAGCTCTTGTTTTATGAGTCATTCTAGTGATAGTATTTTTCTTATGCCAGTTTGACTAATATGTTTAAATTGTGACTAACGTTAAGTCTTCCTCTGAGATATTACTGGATTTGGTATTGATTGTTTAGTTCAGTCCAAAAGGTGGACCTGTTGGAGGACAGACTCGGGTCACCATTGATGGCATAAATCTTGGAAGAGTTGCGAGTGACCTTGCCATCCAAGTGGCTGGTGAGACATGTGATGTCACGGAAGACAATTACCAGCCAACCGCAAGGTAAGCATGGATGAGCAAGTAGGTCATTGTAAAGTTTTATGAATAAAGCTTTCGATTCTCTTATAATGTCTTGTTCTTTGGTCTCAGCTGTGGTATGGTACCATGAATTTTGGCTATTAAAATACTTTAGGAGATAAGGAAATTGAGCCTAAGATTTTAAGACAGATTGCAGCTGCATTTGTGGTCCTCATGCAGTAATATATGCAAAAAAATGGCTGATTAAAGATTTGCCTTCCAATCGAATCATATATCAATTCAGTGTGCACCTGTTTGATTTTTTAAAATTGTGTACATTTCAGTAGACTTTGACCTACCAGAAGTATGAGAAAGTCAAGACTCGAGCAATAAGCAAGTGCAGACGTACTCAAGCAAGCTTAGAATAATACATTACATTCATCTGTTAGTTATAGATATTAGAACTTTTACAGTAACATGCAGAATGTAGGCTCGATATCATGACCAAAAGGGAAGATGTCACAATTGCTACTTGATAAAATATTATCTTACTAGCGATAAATCGTAAAAAATTACGGGCTTTTTAAAGCAAATCGCCACTTTGCGAAGCAAACGATTAATGCCTTAGTGAATATAGTGATATTAACCAAGCGCCACGTAACCCGAACAAATCCTAACGATTAATGCCATAGCGAAAAATTGAAACTAATCGGAATTTTATGTTTAAAATGCATTTGATAGTATTGCATTGAAAACTTATATTGACATTTTATTGTACGAAACAAATGTTTGTTCTATTCATAAGAGCGTGGGTAGTATAGGAGTAGCAAGCTCGCCTGCAATGCGGGCGAACTGGGTTCGATTCCCGGGATATGCACTTTTCAATTTAAATTGCAGAGCGTTAGTGCCAGACACCATTACATTGTTACGATAAGAATTATGGGTTTAGATGACATTTCTGACCTGCAACAGCTAGATATTTGTTGGCCTGTTTGGACTGCTGCACAACAGAAGTCACATATTAGTTAAATGTCATCGCATGTGATGTTGCACACAGCAGTTCAGCAAGCAATCCAGCAACAAGACAATTGTTTTGTAAAAAAGGGGCTAATATCATTATTCTGTATGATTCACAAATATTTTGAATCTAATTGAGTTATGCCATCTGCTTCACTTTCAAATTGAAATCTAAGTTTTGCAAGTCCCTAGTGTATTCCTTCTCTACTGGATGAAACTCTGGCCAAAGTTCAAACTGTGATGTGCGTCGCCTTTTCTTCATTGTGTGATGGTTGACTATAGAAGAAGAGAGCAATTGTTTCAATTTGTGTTGCTTTTTTGTAGAGTTGTGTGCCATACACGAAAAGTTGGGAGTAATCGAAATGGAACAATTTCTTTGTCAGTGCGCACTGTTTTAAATTCAACGGAATCAGAAGATTTCTATATTTATAAGGTGATTCGTCAGCGACCTTTTCAATTCTAATTTTGTGCCTATTATCAAGTTTATTTTTCTGCTCCACACTTACCCAGTATGTTTGTTTTGTTGTGTTTTGGGTTTATTACCTCATTTCATGTATCATATTTTCTGGACTTGAAGCACTTGAAGAAGAGCAAGCTGTGCTGATTTTTGGAGATGCACAATCGATAGAAACATAATAACAGTCCACAACCTGTGTAGAATACAACCTGAAAGTCTTCGTCAACTTCATAGACTTTAAACTTCGATAATATATGGCATGATGGAATGCCGTCAGTGATTTAGAATGCAGGAACACCAGAGCAATATGGGTTATGTATCGAAACTCAAGTGCCATAACAGCTAGAATACTTTCCCACGAAAACGGAAGTGCGAAAAGGATGTACTTTATCTCATACCTATTTAGCCTGATATTGAACTAGTGATGTCACTCAATCTTAACAACATCAAGGAATAACTCGAGGGCTGGAAAAATTCTGATACATATTATGACGATCAAGAGTTACAGAATATCATTTGGATTCACACAAGTGTAGCAATGCAAGTGATAAATGACTAAGGACAGTATTTAGTTTATTCTTACGGTTATTCATATAAAAGAAATCACTGGTGGTCACTCTTGTAAAAGGCGCAGTATCGCATAACAGGAGACGTCTTGTTAAATCAGTGTGCTGAGGCACATAATAGTCGAAGCATAAGCATGATAAGCATGCATTTGTGTGTGCTTTTAAGAGATTCTATTATGTCCATTATTTATTAATTACTAAAATACTACTTTATAGATAAAAATAAATTTATGCACTTTTGCTATGATTTTAAAATGACAGATACTCGATTTTATAACTGATATGACAACCCTTTACGGCTGAGGGGGCAGGAAAACCCATACCTTTCACCACCTTCACTGCGTTAATGGGTTAAATGATCCAAGGACAGTATATTGTCTGATAAAGCTATGGTTTGATATTAAAAATATTAACCAGTTTGCAACTTATAATCCAAAAAATGCAGTAGTATTCGGTGCATGACAGATACTCTTATGTCTCAGTGTTTCGGGGAACAAGTGCTATGTCAAAAGTATCTAATACTGTGCAGCCATTACAAAATACCTCAATTCACATAGTTTACTGATCAGTCTCTAGAAATTTCCAAGTTTTTTTGGTGTGTTTCAGTATGGTTTTCATTTATCTTAAACATCTTCAGCAGCCTGCCTTCATTGTATGTGCCAGAATAGATGTTCTTCTTTCCTGGTCCTAGTTTATGTAGTTGCCCAATGAGTAGTCGATGACTTAGACTCTTGGTTCAACTTATTTGTTTGTTTTGTTTATTCTTTGAATCAGAATCAGAACATCACCCAGATACTTCCGCGCAAAGGACCTATATCTGGCGGTACTCATGTCATCGCTGTTGGCACGAATCTAGACTTTGGAAGCGCAGTTGAAATCTTTGTAGGCGTTAATAGTTCACAGGCTACAATTCTCTGGTAAGTGACCCTGACCTTATGTTATTCAATGCTTTTCTTACATTTGGCCCTGTTTCTGTTTGGTACATGTTGTCCATTTTCAGTTGTATATTTTTCCTTCAAGTCTTGCATGCAATGCCATTTTTGAGAAAGTAGGAAGATGCTTATCTCCCATTATCAACCCTTGGGTGTTTGAAAATCTAAAATCATTAGATCAGAAGGCTAATTCATTCATTCATTCATTCATTCTGGACATTTATATAGCGCCTCTTCAAGAAACTACTCAGAGGCGCTCCCAGCCCAGCCACGACCAAAATAGAAAGACTTAAGAGATTTATAGAACTGCAGTGGATTGACAAGAAGTAGCGAACGAAGGCCAAGTGGAAGACTGTTCCACGTAACCAGGCCAACAACTGCGAAGGCCCTGTTCTGTACATTGGCCAGGTGTGCCCTAGGAATCAATAGGTCCCCTCGTTCCGCAGAACGAAGCACTCGACGAGCCGGGAGCCGAGACACTGAGACAGTAAAGGATGGTTGACAGATAGGAAATTGAAATCTAGACCTAATTCATCTGAAGTCAGTTGAGATAAACGTTTATTCTTGAGTGTAGACCATGACATGCTGTTGAGGTTAACGAGATGGTTGCACATGATTTGCTTTTATTCTTTAGGATATCTGTTTGACGTGACACAGAACTACGATATTCCTTTCATCGTCACCGGTTGCATTATGATACTGGGTGGGATCCTAGGACTGGTCGCGTTGTGGCTGAGGCGCTCGAAAAAACTAGAAGTGCAGACTAGCTAGCTGGCTAAACTGGGTATTTTGTCTATTCAGGTTGAATTATAGTTATTACACATTATATTTCACATCATGTTTTTGGTTATAAATCATTATTTTTCATTATTGCTCAAGTTGTTGGTTTAATTGTGGTTGATGACAACGAAAACCTATAACTATCAGTATTATGGTCTAAGTTTGTAATAGGTTTATGTTATTGAGTTGTCAAATCTCCTGTAGGTATTTTTACGTGGCTTTGAAGTCATTTAAGGAATTTTGACAGTTTGAGAGTTAAATATGCTTTTAAGTCTGGTTTGTTTGACCTCCATACTTGGTTGGGAATGCTGTTGATGAGTTGTTTGTGAAGTTGCACCTGACAAATATTCATCTAGGATATTAATAATTAAACTTATGTTAGTGAAACAGTTAAACTCTGACTTGTTCAAAATTTGCAAGAAGTGTTTTTAACGCTGTTTGCCCATGCTGTCTTCCAGCTTCTTCCGCTACATTTTGACCTGAAATAATCCGTCTCTTGCAGACTTGATTTGACATATGGTGCCAGTGAATCTGACAGGACCATGGACATATAGATGTAATCGGCATAACTGCCAAAACTGCAATTTATTCCCATAGTGTTGAATAAGCAAATACTATAATGTGCTTATAGTAATGGTCTTGCACGAGTCTAATTTGTTCATCTGGTTTTCAGTGTATTTATTCATTATTATTAGTATTTAATACTTATTATTAATACAGCAATCGAGTTGTAGTTGTGCATCTTAAGTTTAGTATTTATTTTGTCTGTTGATAGTTGTAGTTCTCACTGTTCCTGTATTGTGAAACTGTTTGCAATTAGTCATAGGAAATTAATGGTGTACATGAGATATTTGGAAAGAAATATTACGGAACTTTAGTAGTTGTGATAGGGTTATGTTGTACTGGTGTTAGTTATGTAGTGGAGCCGTGGAAATTATTAAGTAAGACTAGTAAGTGGTCCATGTATATATTATGTGATGTTATTTATATGGCATTCTTTAAGAACATCACAAGGGTATAAGCACTTGTCAGATTATCATCTCATTTCTGCTGTGAACGTCATTTCTGAGGCTGTTTCAATGGTTGTATTCTCCCGTCTACCCTTCTCTCTGTGTTTCAGTTGGAGGCAAATTTGTTCTCTAAATTTTAGTTTTGATCTAGTTTTGTTCTAAAGTGGCAGTGTTGCTATATTGAATGCCAATGTGTTCATTTTTTAATGCAGAATTTGCTACATTTTAGGTAAATATATTTAGCAAAGTTTTTGTGCAAAGTTCGAATTTTTCTAGCTGTAGGTGTGCAGGGTTTAAACTAATAAACTCTAGGGTTATACAGTTTGAATTAGTTGGCAGATGCATTTGAAGCTGATCCTCAAGATTTCACTTTGCATGCTGTTTATAATAACTAATGAATGCTGCCTGATTTCCTCAGGAACAAAAATCAAGAATATAAATTTAGAAAACGCCAAATGTTATGTCGCTAGTTGACTTCATTTTATACTTTGCACATTGTTGTTAGTTTTGCATTGAATCTGTTAACACGTTTGACATTTTATTTAGCTGGCTCCAGGGTTGTCCTTCAAGAGATTTGACCTATTTTTGATTCAAAATGTTAAGGTTGAGCTGTGAAGAGAGGTAGCTATGGCTATCATTATAACTTTGTACTCGTGTATACCTCACTGATTATTGTTTGACAGATCAGCTGTGATTTGAGTTTGTTCTTGTGACTTAGCACTCTGGGTGTTGAAGATATCCAGAGATTATGGTAAAGAATTCCAATTACAGTAGCAGACAAGTATTGGAATTAACTGGTAATAAATGTGTGTATATATATATATATATGAAATGTATTGATGACCCATGAGATAGTCTAGTTTCCGCACTTGTGTAGCTATCATAATGTTTTTGTAGAGGCCATTATTAGCAGCAGCAATTGTTATGAGGCATATAAGGGGTCATTGCATAATTACGTCACGCCAAAAATGGCCGTTTATGACCCACCCACCAACCTTGTCACGCTTCGTCACATTTCCCATAAGCGCATAGCGTGACGTATTTATTGTAGGCCCTATATTATGGAAAACCATTGTAAACTTACTATGCTCCTTGAGTACCGTAGCATAGGTTCCATGAACATGTCGATGATTGTCTAGAATATTAGGCCCATTCGTTTTTATACGTTTTCGGGAAACAAATTTCAGCTTTTAATTGTAGGCCCCTAAATAAATGCTCAAATAGAATGTTGATTTAAAAATCTCCACTGTAGACCTACATGTTGTTTCAATCTGCCTGGGTAGGCCTACTTTGGGTAGTGCACGATTAGGCTAGGCCTACTCTAATCTTAGGCCCCTAATTAAATCGTAACAAATACGAATGGATTTATTGTAAGGCAATTAAAAACAGAATTTAAACAATTGCAATAATTAACTTTGCAATAATTTCTATTAATGCAAAATATTAAATTATTAAAAAAATTATTATTTCGTTTTTTACTGTCAGACGAGATAGGCCTAACGATGCGTTCGAAACTTGCAGTCAACGAGGTAATAGACGAACTGTTGCAGCAGATAGAGTAGAACGACCATTAATTTAGGTCTGCACGTTGATCATAATAACTTCCAGTAGAATAAAATATCGAAGTATATTTAACACTTTGACTGTTAGTAACGAGACATCTCGTCATAAATTAGGTATGCCTGGACGCGAGGGTCGAGATATCTCGTTCTTCAGGGTCCTGTATTGATGGCTTA
>JAQFXW010004726.1:0-10864 GCA_034693945.1 Dendrobaena attemsi
ATTTTGAGTACTAAATCTCAAACGTTCATAACTTTGACAAACTCAATAATATTTTAAAACGGTTTTAGGATTTCGTGGTAAAATGGCTACTGATGATGTCTTTTAAAATTTCAGACACATTCTACAAGTTTTGACGGAGTTATGACCCTATGTATGGTGTTCTACTTTTTATCCGGACACAGTGTAGAAGCCATAGGGCCAGTGGCGCGTTTACGCATAGGCGCACTAGGCGCGTGCCTAGGGCCCCCGATTGTCGGGGGCCCCAAACGAGTAACAGTATTTCTTAAATTATATAAAATAACATTTCAGAACTGTGCATTTGGTAATCTATTGTGTTAACGGAATTATTAATTGTAATTTGTCGTTGAATTTCGCGAATTCTGCATTCGTATGCTTCAAAAATATAATCTCTCTTTTCAGTCATGTAGGCTTAGCCTACGTGCGTCGACTATAGAAGTAACGCATTTCACCTGATAAAATGTTTCAAGCGTCTCTTTTTAATTTTTTTTACCCGGAGGTAAACATGATCCCTCAGGGACTTATCTAACGCGTTTCTACAGCGTCTCTTTATAATTGTAATTGTAGTCTAAGCCTCCTACACGAATAAGGCCTACGTACACTTGTAACAATTCTTGCGTCTTATGCGGTTTTTCTACATAAATGAAATAAATTCACATTCCTTGACAATGGTTGCAATTACAATGTTATTAACCCTCACAAAAATCTTCAAGTTTATCTTCTTTGGGTTTGAGTATAGCTTACGATAGGCTAAACATCACCGGGACCTCAGACTGTATGTCAGTCAACAAGTTCAGAGGGGCCACACAAATGTCTACGCCTAGGGCCCCGTTTTCTTTAAACGCGCCTCTGCATAGGACCTAATAGTATGATTAGTAGACTCTATATATAATTTGTCACTGCTACTAATATCAGCATTCATTGAGCGCCTCTGAATAGTTTCTTGAAGAGGCGCTATATAAATGTCATGAATGAATGAATGACTGAATTCAGCAGAACTATGATGATTTGCTAGAAAGACCATAATGAGGACATTCATGTAGACAGTGTGCTGCACGTATGGGCTTACAATAGAAGAACTTGCAGCTACTTCCGTGGAAGGTCAAGGACATGTATAGAAGTCAGACACCACAATGTCATGAAGTAGTCAATATAACGTAATCGTAATCGTAATCCCAACATTTCTAGAGCCCCACTGTTAAGGCTAGCGCTGGGAAACAGGTAATTCACGAGCACTGAGCAGCGTAACGTCAAAAGAGGTTGCCCAAGTAGAGTTCACCCCAAAGAAAGTCCGTGGTGGTTCGAGGTATGTAGGCGCTGGATAAATTCACGAACATGATACCAATAATCATGATTTCAGAACATGTTCACTGGATATAATCCTATAAATAATCCAAGGACATAATCTTCGGATGTAAGTTAATCCCCGGACTTGTTCTCTGGACAAAATCCGGGACAAATATTCACTATCTCTATATCATGCACGGTCAATCCAACATCAACTCCATTCGTTCATTATACATTTAGACTCTACCTTAAACATTGTGGCATTGATATTATTTCGGTCGACAGCACCCATTAGCCAATCCGTCTCTCTCAGCGAATGCTCTATGTGACAGGGAATAGCCATAAAGGATGATTCAGTATTACACGTTTTGTTGAGATCTATGTTATCCAATAGTTGTTCACCAGATTAAAAGATTGTCCGAAAAGTCGTATGCGTGCATGTCTAATTAGATCGCCTTGACCCTGCAGAGATTAAAAAGTGTTTAAGCGATCGTTTACTGGATCATTTAAGCATATATCTTTTTTACTTTTCCAATTGTTACAAAGTCATGTTCTGTGCAGTATGCATCTGACCAACTCAAATATAATTACATAGTACTATTCATACTTAGATTCTCTTGCATGTGAAGATGGCTGTTTTTGGATTATCTTCGTGTGGAAAAGATCGAGACCCACCGTCAAGTCAGAGGTGATCAAAATGCGTAGGCCTACCCACATCCAAACTTCCAGCAACGAACGCTAGCTCTCTAATGGAAGTAGCTGTCAGTTCTGCAACACTAGCCAGTCATCTCTTGTCTTTTTGAGAAGCCATTGCGTATACATGTATGTCGAACATAGCATTCTGTCTGGACTTGACCGGCATTCCTTCGTTCCTGTTCTGAATGCCGATAACTTCAAGGGTTTCGTGCCATCGTTGAGAAACGAACAGAGAGCTCGATGTCAGACACGAACGAGCTGTGCAGCCTCTGAAGCAGTCAATAATAACAACAAGTCTGAAAGGTCACCTGTGGATTTCATCGGCTGCTTGTGACAGTTCTGAGAACGCTGAAGCTCAGCTGAAAGAGGATCTTATAATGACTGGAACGACACCTGGTGTGTGCCACTCAAAGACGCGAAGTTTTCCGTATAATTAGATCACGTGCGCCCTTCAAGGCTCCATCGCTCGCATCTCAACAACGTCCTCTCTAGTCAGGCAGAGAGTGAGCTCCGATTCTTAAGTCGCATTGCAACGTGACAAGGTTTATACAAGTCATCAGTCGGCTCATTCATGTCCGCACAGATTTGTTCATTCATTCATTCATTCAGAGTAAATAATTTGTGTTGCAACACGGAACAATCCACCAGACACTGCTCTCAGTCTATCCGCCTCCGTCTAATTCCTTCCAACAATCACTCCGTCTTCGTCTGTCCATCTGTCTAATCATCCATCTTATGTCCCTGCATGCAGTACTTAGTTCATAAGCTCTATAGCGTCCGTCCGCCTGACCATAGGTTCATTCACTTCAGCAGGAAGACCGACTAATTCCGCTGCTGAGTAAGGAAAGGAACGGAAACCGTCTAACAAGAGTTGAAAACGTCGATCTCTTTGCATTGTTCTTGGTCTAATTCCGCACCGAATAGCCGAACGTGAAAAAGGTTGGCAGACTCCAACGATCAAACACTTCTTTCCTGACGTACGTCGAAACTGCCTGGTGAAAATGTAGATTTCTTTTTACGTCTGACTTAAAGTCAATCTATTTTGATGCCTCTTCTTTTGAACCGTTTTCTTAATTTACTGCCTCCAGTCTATAGTCCATACTCTATAGATCCGGTAAATCTATTTGCCGTATCTTCTCTTTTTGTCTCCTCTGCAGCTCTGCTGAATTACTCTTCAAGTTGTCGTTTCTCGATTTTAATCCTGCAGCGCACACTACCGCCATCATCACCGATTACCTCTTCACTTGACCTGGTATACGGTACGTGGCACCGGGTTAATTGACTGGAACGTACGCACAAACCCACTATGGTTATTGATTTCAATCAGCTGCTTTCCTTGCCTCGTCTTTTGTTTGGTGTTGAGAAATGTCGATGATTTACATTTACACTACATTTACATCCCAACCTGAATTATTACTCATTTACTAATTAGTAAAGGCTAGAAAAGGTCACACTCCATGGATGACATATTATACCCGTTTACTTTCAATTACTAATGTTCAGTCCATTAAACCTGACTTAATCTAAATTTTCTCATCAGCCTAGTATCAGCAAACCCAAGCAGTGTACACATACTAACCTGAGTATTTTTTGAGGTTTTAATCACTTCACAATAATTATGCTTCTCAGCTTCTGGCGTGCATATCAAATGTCTTATAACAAGTTTATTAGAAAGCGGCTGAAATTCGTTGGTCTGCTCTATAGATAGGAAAGACGCTTATGCAGTCGAAGGAAACCTGTATTGGTAGTCTCCCCCCAAGCACACACTGTGTACAAAATATGTCATTAACTGTCTATTTATGTTTTAGATACAGCGCCATCATGCATCCACTGAAGCCCCGGATGGGAGCGTTCCGCGTCGTCGGTGCTATTGGGGCCATCTGGGTGGCAGCAGTTGCAATCGCTCTGCCAAACCTCGTCTACGCTGAGACGTTTACCTTCTCATACAACCGAACCGTCTGCTATCTGGAATGGCCAGACGGCGTCCAACAAACCATCGACTTTGCGTACGTTCTCATCCTCTCTCTCAGCCAAAGATTGTTGACCAGGGTATACAGCGATGATGACGATGATGACTCCGTCACGATTATGCTATTTTTTGTTGCGATGACGGTGACGATGATTATGTTAAAGATAATAAAGTTGATGAATTATTGTAATAGCTAGAAATCGGGATTCACCTCAGAATTACCTGATCTTCAGGCAGGTCTTTGTGTGTGCGGGCGTGTGTGTGTGTATAGGTGTGTGTGTAGGTCTAGGTGTGTGTGTGTGTAGTTGTGTAGCAATTGTTTGTTCCCGAAGGAACTAACCCATTTCAGAGGGAAATACTGCAATTGTGATCAAACTAACTGCTGTGTCGGTGTGGGCATGGCACACCCAGTGGAGGGGTTCGCGCCCTCCGTTGTCACTGCTACCATGGTGTCCAGGGCCAAAAACCTGTCCCTCCCGAGCAACGCCTGGTACCCCAGCAAATAGTAAAATAAATGCGTGCATGCATACACATACATACGCAATACGTATAATTAAAACTTATATAATATATATTATGTGCATCTGTATATAAGCTACGCACGTGTATACACTTATACAATATACATTTAATCATGTAGAGTGTATACATGGCATTCCTGCATACGTATACATATGCCTACATATGCACAGAATACAAATCCATAATTCTACTTACGTAAACACTCATGCAATATACAATTATACATACATCCATTCATGCATTCATACATACAATGGAATACCGGTATTCCATATCCTGAGTCTTTGTCTACTTCCGGTTTTCGTCGGTATGTTTCTGTCCTAAGACCTGTATTCAACGATGCACCTGCTCATTCCGAAAAAACTGTATAAGTCAACAGCGGCTCTTTGTAGTTTCGAGTAGCTTGAATATACATGTATGACATGTATGTATATCTGTGTGGATGTATACATATGTGCAAATATGTTTGTCTGGAGTATCATGATTAAACGAATGAACCGTATAGTATATTAACGGGGATTTAACTTATACAGCGCCTCTCGTGCCATGAACTACGCACCCTTATAGCCATGTTAAACGCTGGCGACTCTTTCTATAGGTACAACATATGTCAAATCGTCGTCAACTATCTGGCTCCTCTGAGTGCGTTGACCGTTACCTATACGTTGGTTGGACGCCAGCTGTGGGGCAGTCAGGCGATCGGAGAACGAACAGCCGGTCAAGAGGAGACAATACGATCCAAAAGAAGGGTCAGCTGATCAACTGCAGAAGCATTCATCCTCTATAAAAGGCTACAATTCTTATACAACGGATTTAACAGTGCTGTCCAGTGGGCCAATTTATTCTCTTCACTGTCTAGTCGTCACGGAAATGACATCAGTTAGACCTAAGTGACAATTGACTACCTATGAATTGACAAAGTACAGCAACCTCTGGGCAACCCTTATGACTTGACGCAGCGCTCGAGAATTGGCTGGTGCTTTGCGCTTGGTCTCCCTGAGCGCTCTAGAAGTTTCGAGATTACGATTACGATTACAAATCGTGATAGTTCACCGATCACAGTTCTCTCTATTTCACACACTTTCTCTGTCTCTGTCTCTCTCTCTCTCTGTCCTTTTCTCTATCCCTCTCTGTTTCTCTCTCACTCTCATTCGTCAAATCGTGCTTCATTCTGCTCATCCTATAAATAGCCTATCTGATCCATTTTAGGCCTACACTTCACACAGCGCAATTATTCATATCTTACCAGACAGATGGCGGAACACGTCGCAAAACCAAATTCCTAGACTTTTTAATCATGGTCAGCCCCGGGTGAAGCCGGGTGTCATAGCTAGTTTGCTTCAAGTTAATTTTGGATTGAAATACGTTTTCCTGTATGTTTCTAAATTTAATTAGGTTGTGAAGATGTTAATTGTCGTCGTCATCATATTCGCCGTCTGCTGGTTGCCTCAACATGCTTTCTTTCTCGTCTCCAACTTCTACAACCAGCACCAGACGCCTCACGTCCAGCACATCTACCTCGTCATCTACTGGGTAGCGATGAGCAACTCCATGTACAACCCTATAATGTACTGCTGGATGAATGCAAGGTAGGCGCGAAGACTACAGCGTTACCTATAACTATTCACGATTTATGTTTGAGGTTCATTTTGTTCCGATCGGAATTTTAAATTGAATTTTACGTGGGACCATTTCACGGAATTCCTACATTCCGTGTTCAATTAGACACGGGGGCCCCAAAAATAATGACTAAATTAATATGGGGCCCCCGAGAGGTTAATCCGGCCCTGGGGAAGCAAACGAAGGACAAGTGGGAGGTCATTCGGTTCCAAACAATCGGTCCCCCAACCGAATAAGGTCTTTCTCGCATAGTTGCAGTACGGTAGAAAGGAACAAGAAAGTCACCACGTCGTGTAACCGAGCGCAAAGAACGGCGGCTCAGGGAAGCAGAGACCAAGGTGAAGAGCTCACATTTATAGGGTGGAGCTTGAGAGAAAACGCAACGCATCTCAATTATCAAATTAATTATAAAATTATTATGTCTTAGCCTAGATAGTGATGCATCTCAACTATAGAAGTCTCTACCCGAAATTTCTGAGTTCAGGCTTCTGTCTAACTGAGACATGACTCGATTTTGACCACTTCTAATCTGATTACTATAGTATAGGCTACCCACAGGTTAGCAATACTGTAACTCGTAATTAAATGTAGTACTAATAATGCCACTATTTAATAAGCAGGTGTGTCATTATTTTTAAGTTAGTTATTTCAACTATCTCATTTATAAGGCTTTGTGTGTCTCTTTCCCTCTGATTTGTGTTCGTCTGGCTTTTGTTGAATTGTGTAAATTAAATATCTTGATTAAATTGCCGTCTCATTGCCTATAACTAAAATTAGAGAGGTCATAGTTTTACCCAATTAAGCGAAACATTGTTCCTTTTGCAATGCGTAGGCCTTTTGCATCCCGAATTGATGAACTGTTAATGCATAATGTGTTTTCTGCTTGCGAATTGGAAGCAACAAATGAGATGAGATGATATGTCGACGCCATTATTCTGTGGACCTCTTCACATAATTATATTATATCATTGGCGTATATGAGATCAGCCGCAGATACATTTTCATTGACTCTGACCTTTTGGTCACTCTAAGTGATTGATCGTCCAACTGACTGACTGCCTGGCTGTATGATTGGCTTGACTGGCTGTATGATTGGCTTGCCTGGCTGTATGATTGGCTTGACTGGCTGTATGATTGGCTTGACTGGCTGTATGATTGGCTTGACTGGCTGTATGATTGGCTTGCCTGGCTGTATGATTGGCTTGACTGGCTGCAACTTGATTGGATGACTGAAGAACGAGCGGATGATTCTCTGTGCGTCCAATGAGCTGCTGCTGTACATCTATGGGGGTCATTCTTACAAAAAAACGAATTTCATTTCGATTTAGATTTCGTAATGGGTTCAAGTTCGTGTTTCGGTGGCTGCCGTGCATCAACTGGCAGCCGAACGATGCTCTCGGAATAGGTGGTGCCAAGCTGGTACGCATGAGCGCCTCCGATGGCGGCACCGTCTATCGCCTTGGTGCAACGGACCGCAACGAGACGACCAATCGCCAGACGACCGTCATTTCATGCCTGTCCGACAGCCCAGAACACGAGAACAGCGCAGCCCTCAAGCCATTCATGACGTCCAAGGCAGCGAGACATCAGCCAAAGCAACAGCAGAATTCCAACTTCCGGCCGATGACTGCAGTGAAGAAGGAGGATTGCTTCTGAGAACAGATTGCGGGACAGAAGTTGTTGGTCTGGATGGTGTTCCGTCCTTGGTCGAAGGAGAAAAAAGGTCTATCAGGTCAAACACACGTACTTTGAAGAGTCGCAGTATTAAACCCGAAACAATTTCATGGTCGGTTTCCACCGAACAAACGCCAGAACGTCTGGCCAAGTATTCTAATTGGCCAGACTTTCTGGCCGATGGGCCGCTGTATAGTTATATGGCCATCCGTCCTCCCCTACGCCGATGGCTTTCTAGTGACTCAATAGACAGCGACCACCCCACCACTTCGGGTCTAGATCTATAGATGTGTGTTAGACCTTCAGCCCGGTGCCCTGGAACCGTCTTCCTCTTGACCTGAAGATAGAACTTCTCTCCCTCTCTCCTACCCCTCTGCATTTCGCCCGGTGACCTTCTAGTGACTCAATAGACAACGACCACCCCCACCACCTTGGGTATCGAACTATAGGTGACGTGTAAATGCAGAATTTCCATGGCTCAAACCCGACGCTCTGTCTGGGTTAGACCTTCAGCCTCGTGCCCTGAAACCGTCTTCTCTGCCTCTCTCCTATTCTCCCTCTGCATTTTGCCCGAGTCTGAAGACTGCTATTTGTTAGCCTCAACAGTACTGTTGAGTGTTGATTTGGCCTTGAGTCCCTCTGTTGAGGTTCCTCTAAGAGGCGCAACCAGAACTACTAGGCCTATCTGTAATATCCTTGCCTGTAAGCATGCAGTCGATGCAAGGCACGTGCTTGCACGCGTCAATTCGAACGAATAAGACATTATTCCAATATTCCACTGAGTTCATTAGTCACCTATAATAGGCTATATGATTGAGACTGTATGTGATACGTGTAGGCTATAATACAATTATAATATGCATGTGCATAAAGAGAGGCCTGAGAGGGTCGAGCTCCAAACCAGGCAGCTAACCAGGTCTGTAGTCCAAATGGAGACAGAGACCGATTGAGTGATCTGACCGGGGAGGGTTCGTGAGTGAAGAGATCTTGGGGATGAGAGTGGGAAACAATGCTGACTATACGTTTATTTTACAACGCCATCAAAACGAAGATGATTGGCGTTTACATGATCATGCACAATTACGCAATTTGTCTATGCCTAGATGTCAGAACATTTCGTAGTTATCTTTATTAAGTTATATATGGCCTGTAAGCCTAAATTTATAAGCGTTCATCAGTTCATTAATATCAACTGCTTTGCAGTTTCTCTGGGAACAATAGGCAAAGCCACAGTCTTTAATACGAACGCCGAACCGAGGGTATTCATATACATGACGGTATGTAAATATGTCGCCTCTATACCAGTGGGCCACGGTTCGGATATCCCATATACAAAGAGTGGGCCAGACACCGTCAGCACTCCAAACAAAGCAGCTGACCAGAGGCGCGTTTAAAGAAAACTGGTTCTTAGGGGGAGACATTTTGTGGGGCCCCTCTGAACTTGTTGACTGACCTACAGTCTGAGATTCCTGTGATGTTTTAGATATCGTAAGCTATACTCAAACCCAAAGAAGATGAACTTGAAGATTGTTGTGACGGTCAATAACATTGTAATTGCAACCATTGTCAAGGAATGTGAATTTATTTCATTTCTGTATAAAAACCGCATAAGACGCAAGAATTGTTATACTGTAAGTGTACGTAGGCCCTATTCGTGTAGGACTATAGGCTTAGGCTACATTTGTTTACTGAAACGGCCTCTAAATTATAATTATAGAGCGTTGGGTGGAGTGGTTGAAGGCGGGGGTGGTCGCTGGCCATGAATTGAAGTCAGCTGCTTCAGAGTTATAAGGTCATACCCCACTCCAGAAGATACCCATGATTGACCAAACCTTCGGCCTAATAGCTACTGCCGTGGGGGGGGGAACTGACCAGAAGCATGGCCTGAGTCCGTTTCGCCTTTAAGCATGTGCAAAAACTTCGAGAAACTCTTGTATTCAATTGCTATGTACTTAACTGACTAATTGTGCAGCTGCTGTAAAAGAATAGACCTACGACATGGCTTCCCAGTGTGTGCTATACTGAAGATTGGTGCGTGTTATTTTCTACTGCACTAGCTCGTGTCGTCACCAGAACGCCCAAACACCATCACATCACACCCACCCTTAAATCTCTCCACTGGCTGAAAATCCCAGAACGAATTCACTTCAAAGTTCTCTCACTAACATTCAACTCCCTCCAATCCTCTCAGCCCAAATATCTCCGCAAACTTTTCACTATCCAAGAAACACGCTCCACTCGCTCATCATTCTCTCACCCTTTCCCGGCCCCCCGCTAACCAGCAAGCTCAAGTTCTCCAACCGAGCCATATTCCACTCTGCGCCACGCCTCTGTAATGAGCTGCCCACTGAAATCCGCAAATTTTCTGTTCCTCTGTCATCAATCATTCATCACCATCTGCCTTACACTCCTCTGTCTATCACCCCTCGTGCTTTTCATTCTAAACTCAAGCCTCACCTCTTCAAGCACTCATATCCTGACTCCTGTACAGTTATCCTCCGCTGCCCAACCACCCTCCCAAGCGACAACCACCTTAACAGCTGCTCTGCGTCCTCTGACCTCCTGGAAATCAGACCAATGACCACCACAAACTTGCCTCTGGACAACCCTTATGATTTTACGCAGCGCTCGAGAATTGGCTGGTGCTTTACGCTTGGCCTCCCTGAGCACTCTAGAAGTTTCCAGATTACGATTACGATTACGATGAGAAATAATATTCAACAATACAATACACTATAATTTTAAAACGCTATTTCTTAACATGGGAGTTTAAAACGCTCAAATACGTTTTAACCTATAAGCCAATTTTAACACGACCTGTAGGCCTATAGGCCTACATTGCATAATTAGCAATCATTAGCCAATCGATCAGGTTGGGTGTTAGAGCCCATATCGCTTCGCTCTCCTAGGATCGGCGAAAATGCTCCCTGGTCGTGATTCATGAATAAAAACATTTTCTTCACGCTATCCGAAATCGGAAAATTTAAAACCAAATACCAAAAAATAGGGTTCCACGACAAATGGTTCACAGACAAATGGTTCACGACAATTGGCTCACGGACAAATGGTTCACAGACA
>JAQFXW010004727.1:0-10863 GCA_034693945.1 Dendrobaena attemsi
ACGCCGAAGCGCTTCAGCAATTGTAAGTGAAGGACTTGCTAAAGGTCCTTACGCGGTGGGTGGGATTCGAACCCACAGCCTATTGATTGCGAGGCGGCAACCACTACACTACCGCGTCCCATAATGGCAGTAGGCCTAAGCGGAATCGCTTGATAGCTGAAGTTTTAAGAAAAGGTATTATATAGGCCTAATTTGCGTATTATGGATAAACTGGCGGAGGTCATGGGGTATATGTGATCTAGTGCAGCGATTAATGGCTGGAGGGAGGCTAGCTCTTTCTACAGGCCTACAGTTCTATACACTACCACAGCTGCCAAGTAGAAGTAAAGACCTATATAACACCCTTTCTAGGCTTTCTATGTCAATCTAAATTTATGTAGCGCCCCTTCGTTGCCTTCAAGATATCTACGAAAAGAATATGGTCGCGGCAAGATAATAACAATAACATTACTGTTGCTTATAATATAGGCCCTCTAATCTCCTGAAATCATTGATACCTCGGATAAACATTATAATAGCCTAATAATAAGGCCAGGATTGGACGAGACGTAGGAGTAGAACGGTTCCAGATGGTCATCACCTTCGGTCCTCGGACAATTTCTTGACCACCTGATAGACCATACATATGCCTAAATTCGGTAAAATAATAGACATTATATTAAATATGCTTAATTGTGACAATTTATATGGCGTCCTAGCACAGTCGGCGGCACGGCCATGTCGTTAGAAGGCTACCTGTACTAACAGAGTGACTAGCTGGACTCGATAACTCATCCCATTTTGCTTATAAGTGCTAACTATAACAGTTCGAGACTTTGCATATAATGAGTGAATATATCAATGCAAACTTCGAGACCACATGCACTCTGCACCAGAATTCGACTCAAGAGAAATAATTCTGTTCGCACGGAAAGGGGGGCAGCAGTCCATGCGTCGGCACGCCCACCCGCTCCGCTGACCCACCTCACCGCGGTAACGAAACTAATTTTCTCGCCTCACCAATACGATTATTTAGATTACACTTCCGCCGGTGATAACCAGATCACACTACATCAGACACACGACGTCTACGTATAGGCTAATTATTCCAGGTTAGACATGGACCTCAACCAAGTGCGTTGTACTCATTCACTTTAATAGACGGTAGACACCATCTCGACTTTCACGTGCACAGTGCATACGACTGTATACGCAAGTGTAAGATTGCATTGAATATTATTAGCACATGCAGGCGCCGAATCTGGGAGACTTGCGTGCATTAGTAATTTCACACCACGAGACAGTATTGTGACGGCTGCATTCAGAAGAATATGAACCCCAGATTCAAATTTTTACACATTAGAACTTATAAGCTTAGCGGTAAATTCCTGTAGGCCTGAGTCTAATCTCACAATGGGCTTTGTAATGTATGCAATACACGTAGGCTATTATGATTTGCCATCGGTTGTTTTTTATACTTACATCCCGATTAATAACCTTTACACCAATAATTATTATAGGCCTAAGTAGGCCTACTTCAGATGAAGAAGAAATTCAACCTATGTATTCTTTAGGTATTCGACAGAGAATCATAACCGACAGTTGTTGACGTTTATAGGCCTACTTTGCAATAATGACAGTAAGCAATGAATCATTTTTAATTTTTCACTTGTCATAACTAATCGGGGTATAAATTTAATGACAATGACTCGCAATGAATCGTTACACAAGGATGTCTTAGATTAGCAAATATCTCTTTGCAATGGATCACTTCCTGTAAACTTTCTGAACTTCTGAAACAAGTTATTAGACCTAATGCAAAGTAGGAAACAATGAGCGCCACGATAATAACCCACTATATTAAGACCCACTAGAATTACTGAAAATTCAGCAACCCTCACTGATGCTGAATTGAGGGGCGCGGTAGTGTAGTGGTGAAGGTCACCGCCTTGCAACCGAAGGGTTGCGGGTTCGAATTCCCCCGCCGCGTACGGACCTTGAGAAAGTCCTTCACTCACAATTGCTCGTGGCGCTTCGGCGTGTACACTCCGACACACCTCCGGGCTGTAGTCGGGGCCGCTTTTGAGTAGTAGGAGACTTGAAGGGGCGGTATAAAAATGTGTGAATAAATAAATAAATAAATATATTTTGTAATTCTGTAAATTTCGATCAGGACTCTTGCATTCTAATCAATGACATATCTGACCATCTGTCCATTTTACTTTGTATCGATCTTAAACTCCCATCTTCGTTTCCACTTTATCAGCCAGCAAAACGATGTTTTGACCCAGTAGCGAAAGCAGAAATTTTAAATTCTCTCCACTACTGATTGGTCATTAATTGAGGAGCCGACTCTAATAAACGATCCGAATTCCTCCTATACTGCTTTTATCACAAAGTACAGAAGTTTATATGACCAAGCCTTTCCATTGTCTCAGAGAAATAAGATAAGATGTAACAAAATTAAGCAACCATGGATGACCAAAGGCCTCCTAAAATCTTGCAGGAAAAATCTAAGCTACATAAAAAGTACTTGTCAAATCCCACTGACTTTATTTAATAAACTCACATTTATTAAATACCGTAATAAATTTAAAAAAAATAAGAAACGAGTATGAATCTCAATGCTAATCTACTCTTCCTAACCTATAAATGTCTTTCGTTACCAAATAAATTTCAGGTATGTCTATTTATGTATGGATTCCATATGAACTTGTTACCAATAACCTTTAAATCTTACTTTACTACTGGTTCGATGTTTCATGAGCATCCTACTAGGAATGCCCATAAATATCGTAGTGATGCAGCTAATCTTAGGATTAAACAATTTTCAATTAAATGTATACATGGGCCCTATGCTTTGGAACAACTTACCAGCTGATCTTTGTAACTGTTCATCTCTCCGTGTGTTTAAGAGTCGTTTAAAAATGATTCTATTAAACTCGGAACTTTGACCTTATGGCACTGATTACATTGATTGACTGAATTGTGTTGATGGCATTTTTCACTTCGCATGTAAATGTTGATTGTCCACTGATGATATTGAGTATCTAGAATACTATAGTGCACATTGTTCTTGCATTGTGATTGCAATTTGACATGGTTATATTTGCTTGCATTTGGTAGTTGTAATCGGGTTTTATCTTAGGTTTCATTTCTCAGTACAATTATCTTCTCTCTTTTTTCATCCCTCAATTAAAACTTTATCTAAGTTTACTTGCTCCCCATCTGGTTTAACATTTGTGCAGGGTTGCCCCGGTCCTAGCGAGATTTCTCCCTTCTGGGAACCCAATTTGGGACTCACTTTACGACTAAGTTCTCTAATTAAATTGCTGTAATTATAATGTTATGTTATGCTATGTTTGTTTATCTTTCTATTCTTTTGGTTTGGTGTTTTGCAAATAAACAGATTGAAATTGAATTGAATACTGCGGCCTATTAATATGAGATTAATAAACGAATATATGTTGTTCAGTCATGAGGCTGGCAGACACACAGGTAGACAGATAGGCAGGCGGGAAAGCAATTACTTATTCAATCAATCAATTAATCAATCAATCTACCTGTGTGCATAAGAATGCACAGTTGTAAATGTCATAACCACCACCGACACGCCTCATTGAGTCCAAAATGACGAGTTTCGTTTGTTTGCTAAAACCATCGCTGCTTCAATCAATCGTGGCTGCTGTTGCCATCATCGCACAAAAGACTAATAATATTATCTGATCTTCTGAGCATGACCAGAGCATCAAAATGTTAATTCGAAAACTACCCGACAGCGTCATATTTTCTCTTGCGTTTTGACTTCCTATACGAGATCAAAAGAATACGTTAGGTAATGGCTGTTACGATGTCCAGAATTGCTTAGATAAGCATGAGTTTAGCCCCCTATCGAATTCAGTGTAACGTACCAGTGGATTGATGCCAACCATTCTCTGTTAGTTACGTTTTGGTACGTTAATATTTTCGCAGAATTAATTAGTAACCGGCATTTGTGGAGACTCGATAATCGTACCTTATGTATATAGGCCTATGTGTAGAATAATGTGTAAGCTTAGGCCTATACAAAGATGTATGCTGGGGTTGAGATAATTGTAACACTGTGGCACTAAGATCAGAATGGAACCGAGATCGATTCCCGTTATCCCTCCACCCAGCACTTCAGGCTCTAGGAGAGATAGTAAAATCAGACGTAATTGGCCGAGATGGGCGTCTTGTATGGCTGTCAGGTAGTTATATTCTATTTATATAATATATAGTATAGAATATATATGTCAACTTGTGATCATCTGCTCGTACAGTACATGTAGTCATGTATAAAGCGCTGCGTCAAGTTGAATGTCAACAGGCAAGTATTATGTAGGACCCACACTACAATTCATCGATATTATTATTTTGCCACTCTGCTTCAAGGACTTCAAGGCCTACTTTTCAACTGAAGAGAAGGAAATAACGACTGAGACGGCACTTACTTTTACTGTTATTATTAATCTAAAACTCAATTGCTAGGCCTATATCAACGCCACTATATCCCATGATTCCATGCGTTTACCTGCAGTGTAAGAATAATTACTACCCTCGCAGTTTATTTGACTTTACTCTTAAGCAGCCCTAAGCAGAGCTTATGAAGCAGAAATAGCTTGTTGTGCTGTTCAAAAGGACCACATAATAATTATTTTCTCAACAACAGACGCTGGTGACAGAGGCAATTATCTTACGAGGAGCTTTTAACCTGACGCGGTTTCTAAGTTTCTGGTGGAATTATTAGACATTGTGAATTTGTGTGCAAGATACGATAATAGAACAGAATTGTAAAGTAATACCTGGCACAGCTTCCCTATATACTGCTCGTGCAATCTCCCAGCGCCAGTCTCAAGCCGGGATTAAGGAGGAGGGCGACTGTAATGATATTTATTATACATAGTGGCGTTATACTGAAACTGTCAGTAACGGGTAGACTGTAATAGCGACTTCATTTTTTGTATAGCCTCGGTACACTTTCAAAACTTGTGTGTTGTGGGGCGTGGTAGTGTAGTGGTGAAGGTCGCAGCCTTTCAACCGAAGGGTTGCAGGTGTGAATCCCACGCGCCGCGTAAGGACCATGAGCAAGTTAACTTTTACTCACAATTGCTCGTGTAGCTTCGGCGTGTAAATTCCGACACACCTTCAGGCTGTCGTCGGGACCGTCTCTGAGTAGTAGTGGTCTGTAAGAGGCGGTATAGAATACACAAAAATATTATATATTACATATATATATATCTGAGGGTATGTGACCAGTCCTCTTCCTCACCGTCTCATCTTCTGACCGATGCTGTAGGGTCACTCATTACAGCTGAGTTGATCAGAGGGCTCAAATGGAAGGGAAATCTCGAACCTATAATAATAACAATAATCTGACCTCTCGAGCGATGGGCTAATTATATCTCAGTCCATCTCGGTTTAATTAATCACCGCAATGTCAAACGTCCCGGCGGGTTAACGCCACGAAGAGAAGATTTTCTCGTTTTGCGCCCAGAGACTGAATGACTGACTAAGTGGGGTAAATAATAAATGTGTCCTATAACACGGAACGCCAACAAGTTGTGTCTGCGTTGTGCGTTGCATGCTGCAGCTGTCGGTTGTCCGGATCTATTCCTACCAATCAACGCCTGGTCGAAGAGAATGGGAGACAATGTGATGATCAAATGTAATGATACGATGGAAACATTCTATCTGACGTGTCAGGCGAGCAGGTGGATTGGAGAAGTCGGCAACTGTACTCACCGTTAGTATATACTTTCTCCTCTTCTCTCTTCTGCTCACAACTTAAACAAAATTAATCTTTCTCTTCTCACTTCTCTCACAAATTAACAAATATAATTTGTCTATTTTCACAACTTAACAAGTATAATCTTTCTCTTTTCACTTTTCTCACAACTTAACAAATTTAATCTTTCTCTTTTCACTTCTCTCACAGCTTAACAAATATAATCTTTCTCTTTTTACTTCTCTCGCAACTTAACAAATATAATTTGTCTCTTTACACAACTTAACAAGTATAATCTTTCTCTATCCTCTGCTAAGCTTCACCTTCTCACCACGATGAGGTGCACGGTATCACTTATGGGAGCAAACAAATATAAGACTTGATTAGCACACGACAGTTGTGCAATACCATCAAGATAAACGGAACATAAACTTTAACTCTTCACAAATGTTCAGTTTTATCTTATATAGGCCTATATTTAGTTTTGTTCTAATTTATAAAGACAATTATATGAACACCATTTATCGCTGTGGGAGTTATCAGTTTTCGTACAGTGAGCTCTGTAGAAAAACAATTTTTACAATTTCGTTGTCTCTCGTTTTGTTTTCATGGGGTATTTTGTTTAATTTCAGGAGGTATTCCGTTGGTTCGAGGAAGCGAAGGCCGAGCCTTTGGAAATTTTCCTGCTCACGGTAACAATAAAATCAATTGAGAACAGTAGGGGCTTTATTTATATTTAGGTTATCCGATATCCTCTCCTCCTATATACATAAGTTATATAGCATCGATTGCAAGCAAAGGCTGGTATATCACATTACAAGAGTCAATCGTTACGCAGCACATTATAACACGTAAAGCGAGCACCGCAGAGTAAAGCATTATAATAGTAAAGTGAAATGCTTCCTCCGATCCGACATCATGAAACAGCTGAGGATAATCCTCCAATGCATTTCAATACAGATAGGAATGGAGGAAAGCATTGCAGATACCTCAAATTATAAGGACAGAAAGAGATATTTATAATTTTTCACAAACACGAAAACATTAGGCGTTAACAATAATGATAGCCACATTTCAAGTTGGACACCTTAATGTTCGAGGTATACAGGAAACAGCTAGACTATAGACCTCGATGTTCAAAGTTTGAGACTCAATTGGATTAAGCTTACGCAAAGAGTAAGACGTTAGACCAAAGCATGCTTCCATGGACGGTCTCTAAGAAATTGGTTATATTTGTACACGTGCACTTGCAGAGCAGAGAAAAAGCAGGAGGCTTCGTATATACGCTCCATGGTATTATAGGAAACGCCGCTGCAGGCAAAAGATGAATGCTTTATGTTCATCGGATATACTGTGATGCATTGTATACCATCGGAAACAACGGTCTCTAATTATTGCTGCAGACCTGAGATATTATCCACCCTCTGCATGATTGCATACATTATTCATGTTATGTATACACTTCGCACGTGCTTTTTGTACTGACTTGGCGTGCTATACTACGGCCACAATGAGGACGTGGAACGTAAATGCCAAAGTCATAATATCCTGCACGCGGATAGTTTCCCACAATGAATATTGCACGAATAATGGGATATGAAGAAATGCACAGAACACAGGGTTACCGCCTGTTAGGGCTATATATATATAGGCGAAGAAGCCTGTAGGCTATTTAATTTGTAGCCTATATATGTAGAGTTGTAGATATACAGTTCTATAATTATGATGATAATTATGGGAGCATAATAATTGTTTAGAAATAAACAGACATCAGAAGGCTTCTAATAAGACAGCGTAAAATGGATGGCTCACGCTGCTCAGAATTGAGAATTTGTTTTTCGAGCCGCTGTGTAGTTTAAAGTCTTTATAGACTATGTATATTAATATATATATAATTATATATAGCCTGCAACCCTTTTCATCTTCATCGCCTCGAACTAATCATGTCATGACTTGGCATCTAAGCACGAAGGCAATTTGCTCTGTTCGATTATATTTAATAAGAACTTATTATATATATATTTTCGTTATGATATGCTTGGAGTGTCGTAGGTTTAAAATAATGTAAATACAAATACTGGCACCGGTACACTCTTATTATCTGAATAATTATGTGCATGCACGTCGAACGATATAAATATATAGGCCTACATTATCATAGGTTGGAATATATAGGCCTTTCTAATCAGTATAAGCTTCGAGTACGTATGATTTGGAAGAAGATTAATAGCCGAGCTAATGAGAAATTGACAAACGAGAACGCGACACATTAATAACGCTATAGACGGAACTAAGAAGGTTATTAAAATTAGTAAATGGATACAACTCTACATGTGACATGAAGAAAATATACCATCAAAGAAAGCTGACTAAGATCTGTAGCATTATCGGAAAAGTAGCTTATTCGTAATTATGGAGACTATCTTAACAGAAGTAGGACCGATAGAAGAAGCTGAATTGTCATCAACATGACTTATGAAAATGGTTGAAAATGCATGTATAGTGCATCTTTATGGAATGTGTGTACTCGTATATATATCGACAGTTACGTTTTGACCAACTCAACACTAAAAAACATTCATTTCAATTTGTCTCGGCAATTCTCTGGAAGTTTAGCATGCAGTTATTACAAATTTGACGTCAACAGTCAACACCATAATCAACCATGTAAAGTTTATTGAACCCAATAAAATAACATACAGATATACGCTGACAACAAATGAAACAACCAGTAAAAGGCTTGAGAGGCTAAGGGACCTTGTTCCCGCTAATGGGCAACCTGTAGGAAAAACATATTTGGCAAAAGCAGTAACAATAAAAGTATAAGAAATAGCATTGCACTGCTTAACTGGTTAACTAATTCAACGTAATTTTCAGAGCACCAAACAACACATGTAGGCTGTGTTATTTAGTGTGTTAAATGAATGACTAAACCTCTCAGATACATATTAATAGGCCCTATATCGAAAGGTAGTCCTAAGTCCTTCCATTTAGAAGTAACCAGTACAGTTATGCAATTGGCGATATGCTTAAGCTCTCATTCATTCATTCACTCATTCATTTTGGATAGTTATATAGCGCCTCTTAAAGAAACTACTCAGAAGCACTCCCAGCCCAGCCACGACCAAAACAGAAAGTCTTACGAGATTTATAGAAGTGCAATGGAACTTCAATCAGTGCTAGTGCATCCATGGGCAACATACTAGTCACGTTAACAAAAACATTACATTGCACTATACGTCCTCCTATTATAGACTCCTATTATTATGACTATAACAATAATTGTTGTCTGTTTGAGCAGGTATTGCGCTAGCCGTTCTGCTTGGAGTAGCGCTTGGAATATTCATCGGAATGATTCTCTTATTGACCGTCCACTGCGCTCGACGCAGGTAAGACGATTATTATCTTATAAATAGACAAAGCTAATCACGTCACATTCGGTCAACCGTATCAGTGGAAGTTCTTGGGTTTACAAAATGTTGGTAATGGAAGGTAGGCCCTGTCATTAATTCTGTCGTAGTATTATAATTAATATCATTCGAATTTCTTTTGGCCCGAGGTAACTATGATCCTTCAGGCGATTAAATTAATTTGACTGCTTCCGAGGCAAACGAAGATGGAACGTATCATGGTTGAGAAACTGATGGGTCTTTAATTGATCATGGTGGTTGAACTCGTCTGCAGGTTTAAAGCTGACGGAGATATATATTGAACAGACTTTGAGTTAAGTTTGAGAATTAATGAGCGAGGTATTACATAGTTCAATAGACCGCTGCATTTAGGTAGGGATGTTTGTCAGGATGTACGAATATACAGTGTATTGGTGTGAATATGATGTATAATTGTGTGCATGTCATGTCATATATTTTATATAAATTTCTTTATTCACAAATTTGTATAGCGCCCCTTCAAGAAACTATAGTATACAAGCCTAAGAGGCACTACCATTGCCTTCCAAACCAACCCGCGAAAAAGCAGGAGTATATGTGTGCATGTCTGAATGTATGTAATGTATGTATGAAATGCTGAATTTGTGTACACATCCTTGTATATTGTATTTTGTTCACTGTTGTTTTGTTTTAAATTGATCTGTACCAGTTCCTAAAGTAATGCAATCTGTAGTTATTGCTTGTCAACTGTGGTAAATAGGTAATCCAGCTCAGTGGGTATTAGGACCCTTTTAATATTATAATTATATATCACTACTACAGATAAAAGCCCATTATAAGGGGCTTCAAGTGCATGCTTTCACTATTTGACTGGTTGAACTTCTGACTGTTTGACTCTTTCAACTTTTGTCTGTTCAACTCTTCAACACTTTCACAGTTTCACTTCAGAACTTTTTGTCTAACTTCTGTACTTTTTGTCTTTCTGACTATATTTGACTGGCCTGCGATGCATATATGTTCGCATGAAGCGTCGTTCCCCGGTTTCCCTAAACGGAAAGCGAATAATGTAGGCGGCTATAAGCCGCATATGCTCATCTCTTCTCAATCCGTTACATCCTTGGAGGCCATTACTCTGTTTGGCCAAATCGCCTACTAGATTATATGACGTTCTCGACGAAATTGTTCTGTCAAATCACCTTCAGGCGAATCTTATATACGATCGGTATAAACGATGAGACGATGCTGCATTTTAAGCAATCTATCACCATATTCTTTCTACATAATTCCAGTTTTTTTTATCTTAATCTCCGTGTGTGTGTATATATATATAATATACACGCATCTCTCCTCATGTATGTGTATGTGTGTATTCATTCATTCATTCATTACAGCGATTTGTATGCCTGTTGTCCCTTTCCAAAACCTTGCTGTTTAGTTAGCTCGCAACCCTGAAATAACCTCCCTACAACCATTGTATAGTCTATATAGGTCCACCGAGAAGGATGATTGAGTTGTTTTTACATTGTCCTCGGTTCAACTCCTACGGACATTTTCGTCTTACAAGAAACGGTTATCAGTCTGAGAGCGCTTACGATGAGCTCTGCTGCGATGAGCATTTTGAAAATACTGTCTTTACTTTATAGCATTTATTTCGGTAGATCTAGAAAACAAGGAAAAGAGGCATGGCTTAAGGTTCCGAATTTTGGACGGTGACAGTTAAGTTCATGCATGTGAAAAAATAAATCAGGT
>JAQFXW010004728.1:0-10863 GCA_034693945.1 Dendrobaena attemsi
GTGCTGGAGTCGGGAGCGCCTCTGAGTAGTCCCGCTTGAAGAAGTGCTATATAAATTCTCGAATGAATGAATGAATGAATAGTCACCCCATCAATTCAACCAAAGTTTAGATCTCTACCCACCATACCAATTTGTTCAAATGATAAAAATCATAAAACTTATGCTCTGAAATTTAAAGCAGAAAGTTCTTGTGAATTCATGATGCTATGTAACCATTTAATCACATACAATTCATTCCAGAACATACAAATAGAATAGTTTACCCTTGATTTAGGCAAGCAGTAACAATCAAGCTCAATGCCTTTATTACACTAGCACCATAGAAGAAAATATTATCTTCTCCTATTAGACCAAGTGATACTGTTTAAAGTGATAAACTATTTAACTGATCAACGGCTTCACACCAGCAAACATTATCAGCATAAAGGTCATTCTTTGGACCTAACTAACTCTTTCCATGGTAAATTCACTTAAATGCAATTACTATAAAATAAAAGTGATTAGAATGTACAACAAAAATGCAAGTAGAACAGAAAAACACATCACAGGACGATGACTAATACAGTTTAATACACAAAAACAGTGGACTGCAGATTGGAGAAGAATCATTCCAAATATCATAATTGAGGAAGAAAAGTTCCTTTCTCATCATCATATCAACAGTGTAACAAAATGCATATATTTTATAGTCAAGCTAACCATAATGTGCAAGTGCAATACAAAAATCTCATGTTGTTCTGCAAAGCAACGATACAAAAACCCAACTCTGTTCGTTCAATGGTTCCTATACTAAAACCTGAATAAAGTAAAACAACTTAAAAAGAATCAAGTCGTTTTTCTGTTCTACTTGCAATTTTGTTGTACATTCTACTCACTTTTATTATGTATAGTAAAAATACAAGTAAGGATCTGAGTAAGAACTAGTATGGCAATTGGTTCTAGTTAAGCTCAGCTAAAAGATATACGTATAGTAAGTCCAATACCTTGTGCTAGTGCATGAGCTGGCATATAGAAAGCACGCTCCCCAGTGGCTGGTCATCAGTGTGTACAATATTAACTTTGTAAACCTCACCAAATAATCAGAATATTTCAGTGATGACTCTCGCCACGTCAGTGCTCTGGAAACCTAAAAGTGCAATAAAGAAATGACGCAAACCACCAGAACAATTATATAATCATCATTCTGACAAGTATATTACGGTATATTCATCATCATTATTCATACCCTCTTTGCTATATAAAATAAAACGGAAACAAATCTAAAAATTCATTCGCCTCACCCTGTAAAACTTCAGCAAACGATTCAACTTGAGAATCCCAAAAGCATAGTCCTGTGTAAAGTCAGTAGTCCAGAGCAGGTAGAAGACTTCGATTGGCAGCGAAGACAAGATGTCACAGACAAATACCCAAGTCTTCACATAATGCTCCACTATAAACTTGAATTTGGATAATTTTCCTGCAATAGCGTTAATAATTAACAAATAATTTCATCAAAATTTAAATTGAACTGAAACCACTATCTGAAAACAAATAATCAGATCTGTATATATAATATTATATATGTACACATATTATATATATATATATATAAAATATTGTTGGATGGTCCTATATTGGTTTCGCTTACAGTGCGATTCTTGCTTATTCTACTACCTCATGACAATCGTCTTTGACAACATCTCATAGATAAAAGTACATCAGGTGTACCTTTATTCACATTAACATTTCAGACAGTCGATATTCATAGTTCGAAACCACAGTTAATAGCAAATCAGAAAAACAAGTGTTGCTCAATATTCTCTTATCACAAGTTCAATGCAGAATTTGAAACCTCAATCAATTACGAACTGCAAACAAACATTAAAAACCTCAGACTGTCGAATTCTCTAGACTTATCTCAACTACGACATACTAAAAGTTCGAGGCTGACTCAAAACCAAAAATCTCTCGAATGCCTATCTGAACACTCGCTAACTTCTTCTGTTCCTGACACTCCTCTCTCGAGCATCGCTTGTCTGCCAAACCAGACGAACCAGTCAATTGTGACGTGACAACCATTCCTGATACCTGTTACAACGTAGCCTTATACGAGACTTCTTACTAAGTTCGCGGACACCCGCAACAATATAAAACCATAACCATACTTTTTTAAACCAGAACAGACAGTTACAGGAATTACAAGTCCATTTTCAAAAAAGAGGAACAATGGGAGGAACCCATACATTATATAAAATTATATATAATTATATATATAACATGACATCCATTTGATTTGGCAGCATCATAGAATTAGACACCAATAAGATGAGAGAAGGCCCTCTTTCTTAGTGGCAATAGATAACAGTTGGTAAAGTTACAATGCGTAGCGTTTTCAGAAATGGTCCATAGATTGAAAAACAATTGGCTGAATTGTACAATGTACATATATATGACAATAGCAATTCAACAAACTGGACATACTTCATTATGATTCAATAAAAAAATTAATTTATGAACTAAATTTTAAAATATTGCTTGTAGCTAAGTACTCACCGTTTGGTGTGACAATAGCTGTACGAAGGGTCACAAAAATGTCCAAGATAAGCAGAAGCTCCAAAACGTATGTAATTCGAATTATAATGCCACCGGATTTAGTCGTGAGATAGGCTGAAAACATACAACAGTTGTAAAAATTTCGGCCGTAGGCAACTATGCATTATTGCATTCTTAACAAAAGAGCAGTCAATTAGGCCAATAAAAACAGTGCTTTCGCGGCAATAAGTGCATTTTTTATATGGTTTTGTTTCACCATTTTGCACTTAACTACATGACGTTCGGATACACTGTGGCCAAAGCCTGTAGATATAAAACCAGTGAAATTGATTTAACCCTTTTTATATGAAGCTTGCCATTTTTTAAATTTCTAACTTAGTTTGAGTTTTGACTGTTTGAATAGTGATAGAAGTCAACTTCTTTCTGTGCCTCACATTAAAAAAATTGTTTTCAAAAATAATTTTTTTTATTTTCCATTTTTCCAACAAATTATTTTTACAAACTTATGTGAGTAGCTCCAACATGGCAACTTCGGGTTACCGGAAACACACTATTACTTTTTGCCTTACTTGGGCAGATCACACAGATCTTACATAATTAATAAACAATTATACATATAGATCTATAAGCGCAGTGCCACAAACATAATTATATATATTATATATAATTGTATACATCTATTACAGTGGTTCTCAACTCTTGACCAACGCCTACAAAATGGCTCTTACCATCTCAAAGAATTAATCAAATATATGAAGGAATGTGCAACTAGAAATTACAGATCTGAAGTGCAAATTGGTACTAATGTTAAAGTACTTAGGTTTAGCTGTTATACGATTTGCAAATATTTATCGGCTGTTCTGATGGTGCAGTCTTAGTCATTAACTGAGGCCTCATCAGTCATCAAGTATGACTACACATTTGATGATCGGTTCTGGCAGTCAAGACCTTTGAAAACAAGCTGTCACTCTGGTAAAGATGACCTTACCCGAATCATGTTCGGAACTGAAGAATGCCATATAAGGATAGATGATCGACAGAAAGAGGATGACAGCTGCCATAATGTCATCCCACACGATATATCGCGCCGATTCTGGGTCAAAGGTTGTCCTCTTAAACCATAAGATGAAGTCGCGAAATACTTTCTGCGCCATCTGTTATCAAACAGCATACCAGTAGATTTGATGCAGATTTTAGGTAAAGGCACTACACCCATGATATTATTGGCAGGTTCATTAACCTGCCCTAAATCAATCTGCTCAACCAAGACCCTTCTCCTCATGAAAAACTTGTATACAAATTACAGTACCAAGTCCTAACCCCATAAAATAACGGCAATAAAAAATTAAAGGTGTCTTACTTACCTTACTATACTGAAATCATTATCATTAAGAAAGTCACTTAATCGTAATCTCCAAATTTCTAAAGCCATATTATCACGAACACTGTGTCATGTCAGACAGGTTGTCCAGAGATGTCTAAAGGTGTCCTGAGCAATAAAGGACTTTTCTTCAACTATATAAATCATATAACAGTAATTTAGAAATAATAAAATGTCTTGCATGAATATTCTCAGCATTTTATGACAGTAAAGGGCCAAAGGCGCAACATCTACTTCACCATATTGACATCATGATTTATTATAACAAGAAGGTAATAACACACAACAGTACAAAAAGTGTTAAAAGTATTTGTCTACAGGACATAACATGATGTCAAACTATTTGTAAGTTCTAACTCACCAAGCGCGGTGTTTCACGCCATGTTGGGGGCTCCTCATCCAGAGTAACGGGAATGAGTTCAACAGATGAACTGAAGCTGATGCTCTTCTCTCCTCTCCTCTGCATCCTAAAGACACGATCATGATCTCTGTTGGACATCCTCAGCACCACTTGTCGCCCTGGGTTGACGACCCTTGCAGGCACAAAGCCAGAAGTTCGACGTCTCAGTCCCTAAATTAGAATTAAACTCACAAAGTCAGTTAGCCACCAGAGCATACATATTATTACTAGTATTATTTAATATTGTTAGATACTATCTTAGTCGGCAGCAGAGCCTCCGCTCTTCTTTTCAGGGCCAGCACCTTATTTCCCACTCAAACACCTCTACTCAGAAGTGTTGTGCTTTTTCTGTCCATTGGCCCATCCATCTGGAATGGGTCCATCCATCTGGAATGGGCTCCAATTGGAGATACGGCTGTTTCCTAGGAGCAACATGACTGCCTTCCTCAGAAGTCTAGTTTCTACTGCCATTGTTGAACTGGGAGCGTCTTTGAGTAGGTTGAGTAGGTGCCTAGAAGGGGTCTTATACAAATTCTTTAAATGAAAAAGTATCTTCATTAAATGCACAATACTATTAAGGTTACTGAAATATAAGCCTGTCGTTACTATTATTCTTTAAAGTAAGTAAATCCATCTTCTTTAGCGCCTTTAAATAAAATCTAAACGAAAGCTCAGAAACTGTTAATGTTTGGAACAGTTTTGAATTCTTGAAAGATATCGAAAGCTCCTAATGGTTAAATTGTGGCTGATTCCCCCGAGAAAGGCGAACAATGGAACTGTACCGTAAGTAACCGTAACCGCCTGGAGTCATCAACTCAACTGTCTGCACATGCCATTGAGATGTCGCTGTATTTTTCTGTTCCACGAAACCCTTTGATTTGGCGTTTATGTCAGAGCGCAAATGTCGGTTTTTCCAAGCGTAACTGTCGGGATTTTTTAGGCGATATTGTCAGAGTGTATTTGACAAGGCGATTTTGATGGGGCGCATTTGTCCAAGGCGAATTCGACATGCCACCTTGTGCTAGTACCCACTAGTGCTCACCAGTCACCAACATCAATAAGTAATTGTGGGCGTGGTGGTGTAGTGGAATGTTCGGTGTCTTGTGATCGGAGAGTTGCAGGTTCAGATTAGCCTCAAGCCGCTGCGTAAGGGCCTTGAGAACGTTCTTCACTCATAACTGCTCTGGATAGGGGCTTAGTATAATGAATAAGACTGAGATTCACATTTAAGTGCGATCATGGGTGCGTTACAAATTTAGTAAATAAAATATGACACTGATACAAAGAATATAAGATCTAAGATAGAAACCCATAGGTTGACCTAGCCTTCATTCACCAGATGGCATAGTTAATAAAGTACTTCAGCATGTTAACTCTGACTCAGCATCAGTGCAATTGTTAGGAGCACCTCTGATTAGTAAGACACTTGAAGAGGCACTATAGAAATCTCCAAAAAATACAAATAAAAAACTTTTAAACATACTTGATATTTAACTCACTTCAAATATCACTTCTTCATCCTTTTCTGACTCTGCAATGATGCCAGCCTTCTCGTCCGCTACTCTGCAACGCAACTTTGCTGCCGAAGCAATCTTCTGGCCAACTAAGATTTTCAAATACAGAAACATTACCTGTCTATACCTGACCACATTCGCCAATGTTCTCATGAACACATAATCAAAAAATAATAAGTAAATCGTTGAGATTAAAGTGCCATAGTTTGTAAGCAGTCGAAATAGAAATTAGGTTTTAAATCAACTGATCAAGCAGGTACTGACCACTACAAGACACTGCTACAGAAGCTACGTGGCAATAGGATTTTTTATTCAAATCGGATTATTTTATATAAATCAGATTTATTTGATTGAAATAAGATTTCTCTGTCATAGTAGTTTTCTAGAGCATTTACTGCCTTTTTGTGGGTATCTGGAAGTATCTTTTCCTACTAATGGTTTCTTGTTCATAAGTTTGAAAAGAAACTACGGTGTGACCAGAAACTGATCCGGACATTCGCTCAGGTCGAATTTAGTGGTATTCGGTGGTATCAGAATTTGCCAAATACTTATAGCAGATAATAACCAAATCCAAACTAATCAATAAATGTAGTTGAGATTTTGAAATCAACTTAATATATATTAAATATTACTATTAATAACAACATTATTGAAAAACGTACCTCCAGAAATAAATGTAGTTTAAGAATTTCAAATTTAATTCATATATTATATAAAATATTATTTATTAGGTAATAAAGTTACAATAAGCAATACTTAAACACGGACCCCACGGTATAGTGGAAGACTCATATGACACTTAGGCTTGTTGCAAGCAAGGATATTTGCTCCGGATCCGGCAAATGCTTGAACCAAACATCCGGATCCGGTATACATTGCACAAATCACATCCAATCACCCCCCTAAAAGAAACATCAGCTTTTTATTCTCCACATCTCTGATTAATAGTTCCCGATCTGTTTTAAGATACTTGCAAATTTCAACTGCATCTGCACTTTAGCCTACAGCCAAACGGTTCAATCACTACAGCTACTCTTCAGAACTCCCTCTTTATGCCAATGTTTGTCATGACGTTTGCAATGTCTCTGTCAATGTGAATTTCATTCCTGTTTGGCTTACCAATAGACATTAATCTGGCTTTAACAGTAATAGACTTAAATTGATCACTGTTACATGTGTATATTCAACTGTACTGTGATTTCTTTATTAACCTAGTCACCTTGTGCTGTCAGTTCTTTAAAGTCTAGCGACTGTCATGATAAAGCTTCTCCATTTCTTTCTTTCTGATGTCACGTCCCTTTATTACTGATCTAAATCATGAATTTTATTACTTATTTAAATCACGATTTACATCAATGATTTTAATCAACAAATTTAGATCATCTCCACCCTGATGGCAATCAACAGAGTCTAGACATTTAAAACACAACATCCTTGCCTGCTCCTCAAATGTTAACACAGTTCAGGAAGAACATGGACAGTTACCCTAACATTAGCTACCAATCTGTTTACCTTCAGGATAATACACAACAAGCTCGTCAAGATCCTTCTTGTAGAGTAAGACCAGATCACAGTGGGTCCTTGCACGAACTGTAGCCACACGTGGTGTACTGAAAAACAGGTTTACCTGACAGAAAACCATAAAATATACACCCACAAAGTAGTGACACTACCCTTTTAACAGCAACAGTAATGTGTACTTTGGCAGCATCACATCAAGTATGAAAGCGATGATTTAAGTTAACCTGACTAATGGAAATTACACTTAATGACTATGACAACGTTGCACATTGCAGTAAAAGACATGGCACATAATGAGGGAATATAAGATAACGAGTAACTAACCATGTTAAATTAAATGCGCGCAAAAACCGTGCCTTCAAATACCGTGCGCACAATTACTGTGCGAAATGCGAATGCAAAGCCCATGCAAAACTGTTAATTACCATGACCATCTGAAAATATATGCACTTCAAATAACCAAATGCTATTGAATGGTGTTTTAAAATCTTGAAGGATAATTTAAATTTGCAAATCTAGCTACTAACTTTCTTTCAACATTTCAGAAGTTTAAAAACTTAAATTAGCCGACCTCTTTACTTAATATTTGCACTCGTTTTTATGTATGCACAGAGCTTTAAAAATTAACTTTGGCAAAATATTAGTTATGTATTTATTTTATGCTTTTGATTCTATTTCCAAATAACTTAACATTTATTTTCGAGGTAACTGAAGAAAATATGACAATAATACTGTCCACCTGTTGGTTTATGGTTGGCACTGTAATTAACCAATGGATTTTCTTTGGGCGCAGTAATTAACAGTGTGTCATTGGCTGGCTATGTGGTATTATATAGAGTTTTATGCTAGGATATTTAACAGATGCCAGTGTATAGTACACCATACAATATTGCACACTAACTAATGCAATAACTCTTACAGCACAATTAATCCATTATCACATTGCAAATGGCCTCAAGTGAAACAGTGGTCAAAAACTGTAACTATTCAATTAGCCCCGTAGAAATTAACTGAAACTTAATTTGACTTAATTCTGCATCAAAGCAACTTACAACGCACAATATTAAGTGCACAGATTAGGCCTACTTACTAACGACTTTCTTGCAGAAAGAGATTTTGATAGGTGCTGAGAATGTTTACAGAAATTACAATTACAAGAAATATGAGCTTCATGATCTGAGAGACCATCAAACTGTGACCTGTATACTAGCACAAATCTGTCTTCAAAGAGTCCATTACTCTGGTTAATTTTTATAGTCTTATCACAATACACTGTTTCACTTCTACACAATAACTCACTTCTCCAAAAAGTTTTCCTTCTTTAAGAATTATGATGGGAGTCTCATCATCCTCCTCTGACAGAATCTAAAGCATTAAAGTGTAACACAATTTAAATCTCATAATAAATCTACAGTATAAAGGACTTCAAGTAACAATCAGTGAAAAACAATTCATTCACACACTCAGCATCTATCTAGACACTTCAGTCTTGACTTTGAACTTCACTAATTCACCATTTTATACCCGAGGCCAGACAAGAGTGGCTGGCAACTTAGAAAGTGGCTATTATATAACAACGACCACATTTATTTCTTACTTATTTATTCATTTATTCTGAGCATTTATATAGCACCCCTTCAAGAACCTGCCCAGAAGAGCTCCCAGTCCAGCCACGACCAAAGTAGAAAGACTTTGCTGATTTCAGAAACCCAGTCAAGTTGGCAGGAAGCAATGAACGAAGCTCATTCCAGGTGGATGGGCAATCGAGAAGGCTCAGTCGTGTGTAGTGACCAAGTGAGCCCATGGAACTATGAGTTCACCCCTCGTCACAGAGTGGAGCACCCGACGTGAAATATGTCAGATGCTGGACGGCAAAACGTGTGTAAGTCGGATGGGGCTGAATCAAGAATACAGCGAGAGACTAAAGCAGCGATGCGGTAAGAGATCCGTTGAGAAACAGGCAGCCAGTGCAAGACATTAAGTATGTATTGAGAGACAAGCGCAAACTTAGGAAGCCACCCAACAAGCAGCCAATTGCAAGTCGTCTTAAGACCCCAAGAGGAAGGCCAGCCGTAATGGAGCAACAGTGGTCAATGCAACTGGAAACAAAGGCATGAACAATTATAAATATTCATACTTGGCATTCGTATACCACTTTTCAAAAACATCTAATGTGCCCCAGGCCCCTATGGTACACATAACACATGTTTCATGTCCTGTTTCATTCATTCACTCATTCAAACATTTACATAGCACCTCATCAAATTGACTACTGCTCAAAGGTGCTGAGTTACTGTTTAAAAAAGTGCACAACACATGAAGTAATGTACTGAAATATTTATTCTGCACTGGAAATGTCTCAGTGTTCAGTCGACTGTAATATGACTAAATTACAATCAAAGTTCACCTCAAGCTCTCCGTGGTGGATGTAGAACATTTCATGCCCAGTCTCTCCACGGGCAGCCACTATCTGCTGTGGAAGATAGACGACCATTTTCATCTTCAGAGAAAGCATCCGCAGAAAACCAAGATTTATATCGGAAAAGATCTTTGCCTATTGGCAAAATAAACGCATAGTGTCACTGATGACAAAACTAACAAGCGATGTAGACAATGACCAGCATGGAAGGAGGAGGCTTATGCGTCTAACATCTGCAGAAGATATTTCTTTCTCATTTCTTTGATCCCTCTTCTTGAGCTACAACCGGTAACTTAAACATGTTTATACAACTAATTCGCATCGTCTCAGGGCTGCCGTAGGGTGTGAATTGATTTAATCAACCAATGTTGATGCTGTTCCCTTGCTTCCCTATACCCAGCCCGAGGACGCTAGTCTTTAACGCAGCTGCAGCAGTAAAGCCTCTGTAGTCCCATTCAGAACTAGCCTACTAGGGCATATACACATATCAGTCCTGTTCGCATCTACTTACCAAGGAAGAATTATTATCTGTAGCTTAAGTAATTGTAATCCAAGAAACACATGATTACAATCCCGGGATTCCATCTTTTGTCAATAACAGGATTCGAGATTCAAAAACACTCCAAGATTCAGGATCCCGTGATTACATTCCCTATTCAGGGTCAATTTCTTAGGGGAGCAGGCACCAGAGGGCAGAGATAACACGAGAGAAGTTACTTTTTAATAGGTCCTTGACTGTTTTGGGGCCCGGAATTTTATTTCTGTTATCAGCCTTTAAGTTAGAACAATTTTCCCACTCTTATCAGTGGTATTTTAAAATCTTCTGTAAGGTTTTCCGGCCTTCTAGATTTGCGCGCCCTGTGCAATAGCACTACGGTTTGCACATTCCTAAGGCTGGCACCGGTTGTTGATTTTGTTACTGCTGGTCATTGTCTACATCGCTTGTTATGAAGTCTATGTGACGACACTGTGGTACGGATTTCACGCATCAGCTTTGGAAAGGTTGAGCCACATATTTTCTAGTCTTCGCTCTACCTTTCTCACTGCAAGTGTTTCTACATCTTTCTCTCATCTCAAAACCTATCTCTTCTCTCGG
>JAQFXW010004729.1:0-10863 GCA_034693945.1 Dendrobaena attemsi
GAAATAGGATTTCTTTAATATTAGGAGGATAGAACCAATTAACTAAAGTTACTAAAAGTTGCCAAATGAATAAAAAACGTTTAAAAAGTTGTTTTCTGATGGAGTACCATCCCAAATAAAATTTTACTTTGGGGGTACAACAAAAAAAGGTTGGGAACTGCTGCTCTAGATAGTACTGTTAAGTGCCCTTGTAATGGCATGGCTGCACTATGGTGCCCTAGAAATGGTCGTTATTATTATTATTACTAGGCTAAGCTGGTGATAAATTCCAAATTATTTGAAATTCAAGATTTCAAGAATTTGAGAACTAATGTAGTAGGTTCACAAGAACCCTCAGCATTTCAGAGAATTGCACAGTTTTATAACATACCAGGTAGGCTAATAAAATGAAAATACAAAATAATAAAGCTTGAATTATACTTAATATATCTAACTATTCCATGTCTCCAATTCACATTTCTGTGTGACTATGTGCATGTTTAAGAACGCTTGCAATAACAATATAATATGTCCTTTAAATGCCACGATAATGGGCTTCATGACCTCATGTCTTGTATTGTATCCATAGATTTCTAAAGTGCCTCTTTCAGTACGACCGAATCAGTGGCACTCCCAGTGCTTTGGGTACCGTGAAAAAAGATGTTGTAAAACAGCGGTTAAGATTTCAGAACGAGTCAATGAACGAAGGTCATTGCACAGCAATGGACCAACGACCAACGATGTGTAGGTGCAATTCTGGGCAGTAGCAGTTCGAGAACAAGGCATGAGCAGGTCATGACGGCCTAGAGAATGTAGAGGGTGACCTGAAGCCGCCGAAAAGATTCGTTGAATCAGTTCGAACCCTGTTTAATAACCTGTCATGATTTGTAAAGGAAAAAATTCTGTTCAATCAGTTAAAGCAGCCAAGGCAGAAAATCAATTGACTGTCTACTTTCCCAAAGAAGTATTGGTGCAAAGAGCAACGGAAACAGAAGTTTATGTAATACGGATGGCAAGAAATAAGTGCATAAGTAACATTGCATTTCTAGCAGAGGCACATAATAAAGATATAGATCATCGAAACAATTTACAAATCAACCCATATGATTATCAAAAAAAATACAACACCATGTAAATAACAAGGCTGGGAAGTAGATTTTTCAAAGCAGAAACACTGACTGACCTCACAAATTCCATTCACACACATATTCAGAGACTGAATTTCACACGGTGTTCCGTCCATCACTTTATCCGCATGTCTGTAGTAGAACGACTGGCCCCTCGCTTGGCAGTATAATGCACATTTATTGGTTGCTACAAAAATAAATTTCAAAGAATCAAATAATCATGATTATTCACCAAACTAGTGGCATTTATACTATGTAGTTACAAATAAACCAATAAAAAAAATAAACCAACGAATAAAAAGAAAGTTTAAAAAAAAATAAACCAACCAGTAAAAAGAAAGTTATGCAACAACTTATATAATGCACTAATTGAATGCACACAACTTATTACACTAAACTGAAAGCATTTCTGTCAAAATTCTGCTTGAGATAAGAAAAAGTCATTGGTTAAAATTACATGTGAAAATTTAAATCTAAACTTAGTAATATTACACTCTCACGATTTATAGAGCGTAAGATAAACAAAGACACTGTAATGCAAATATTCTCCAGGATTGTATATAGAACACTTATTTCGTAATCGATAAAATTTTGCACTTTGATGAAGACTGAAGACAATAAATTATATGATTACCAAATATTACACTAGAGAATTATAGAAACACTTCTGAATTTCACAGCTCTGGAAGTGGCTAGTCATTGAACTTTATCCTCTGTGGGATTCATTTATATCCAGAGCAGTTTACAGATCTGTTTCTACTTTAACCTGGCTGGCTGGTTTTTACTTCGCTCCTCTAGCCTTATTAACTTGCTTTCCCACACATCCTCCACTCAGTCCACTGCCCTCGACCTGTCGACCAGTCCAAGACCGATGCATAGCGAATCACCAAAACCTGAATCGCCGAAAAGGAATTGCAACCAGAATCGATGAAACTGTTTTCTAAAGAGTGACTGTTTCACCCAAAACACTAATTGTACCTAATCGCTGAAACACGAATCACCGTAAAGTATTGTGGCTGTATGGCCAAAACTATCTTCTGGAGAAGGACCGTTTCGCCAACAAAAACTGAATACATCTGGTAAAATTGTACATCAAGTCTAGTAAACAAGCTGACTTTATGACAAATTGTCTGCAAAAACCAGATGCTGCTAATGCTTTGCAGAAAATTCTAGTTACCATGATAGTATGGTTCCCATTCATAGAAGCTTCCATTGAAGGAAATGCTATTGTAGTGTTTGCACTGAACAAGTCGAAAATCCAGGCTGCCTGTAGGACAGTCCTAAAAGAAGAAAACACTGTTTAGAATTTTTACAGTTTGCAAGGTTTCGTGCTTCAGTGTTCTGTTGGCACAATGTCATGTCTCTAATTTAAAAGTCAAATGTTAGAATAACTGCCATTTCAATACCATTATTTCAATTTTCGTCAACTCCGTTGTCATCATTGCAATATTCATCAATAGCTTTTTGCTGTTACATTTTGATTAGCTTTAACATCAGAATTGGTTGGTGCTTGTCACTTGGTCTCCGAGTAGCACTCTAGAGATTTTGAGATTACAATTACGATCTCTCTAAAACCTAGCATATTTGTCACATCTGTGATGATCATCATCATCACTAAGATCATTGAAATTATCATCACAGTAATAATCATCAGTCATAATAGAGTTGTTGTTATAGATTTCACTGACCTGGGCATTGCACGAGATATAAGTTCCACTTGGACCAGTGCAAAATGGATGACCATCAGGTCTATTCATCACAATAAATAAATTTAGTCAATAATGAACCAAATAACAAAACAAAATCAAACAATCATTTTCACATCACTTAATATAAACCATATACAAAACAAATACTTCCAGTTTGCAAGTTTTCGTAAGTTTAAATAACTGCCAATTTTCAGTAAAATCAAAACGCAGTGTTGGTGCAGAATGTTCAATTTGAAACATGTATAATGTAACAACTAACAAGATGAAATACGATCATCATAGTCATTAGTGTCACCATCAATTATCTTCGTCTGTTTCTACCATGTAGCCTATAAATCACATGGTGAAACTACCATTATATTAAGATTCTCATTTCATTATGACCGCAGGCATTAAAAACTTTAAAATAGTTTTTTAGGCAGTGTTTTGTGAGGTGATTACTCTGCACAATAATTTATAAGAGTCTAGACGACAAAAATTATGAAAAATCAGATAAGGAGAGATGCCACCTTTAACTCACCCAATTTTATTGCATTTTCTCAGAAGAAACTGAACACCACCACCACAAGTTCGAGAGCAAGGCGTCACCTCTTTCCACTCATCCCACTCCTCCTTTACCATGACCTTGCCTAGTTCATCCAAATCCAATCTGTTTGCAGCAGTCTGCAAAAAGACAATGATAAGACACAACAATAAAAATCATAAACTATGCCATATCTACATAAAATTTATTATATTATATTTATTCAGTTATTCACATATCTCTCTACTGCCCCATTCAAGTCTCCTACTACACAGAGGTGGTCCCGACTAGAAATTTTACATGTTGAAGCGCCACAAGAAATTGTGAGTGAAGGACTTCTCAAGGTCCTACGTGGTGGCTCGGGGTGCGAACCGAAGTTGCAACCCTTCGGACGCAAGGCGGCGACTATCCCACTGCTCCACACATGTCCAGCCCCATTATATTAAGCACTCATTATGCAAACTATAAAACTTACATAATTGGTAATGTGTACACATTTAAACTACTTGTAGGAAGGGTGATTATTAAGGTACAGCAACTACAGTTGTATCGTATTTATTTATGATGTGGCTATAGAGGGACCCGATGTGAAGACACTTGCACTGTAAATTAGTGCTCTGCTGTCTGGCAATATAGGTAATTGAAGTGATTGCAATTCAATACCAGATCATTTGCTTTTGATCACTTTAACACCTACTGATTCCATACCATACATTAATTGTTTTAAAGTGTGAAAGAACCTTGATTGAATTGCCATTCACATTTGAATACAGCTTTTCCACCCTAACTGGGAGAAGCAGATATGGATAAATTACAGGAGCACTATTGTTTATCTGCAGTACAGCTGCAGCTATAGGCAGGTGGGGGGGGGGGGGAGTGGACACGTGGGAAGAGCTTCATCTAAGTTCAAATGCTCTGGTAATGTTCTGCCATCTGCATGCTGACAACCAGCTGCCAATAGCAACAGTTGCCACATCTTTGTTCAGGAAGCGCACAGCTGATATAGCACCACTATACAGCAGGTTACTGTGCCATAAGCCAAAGTGCTGTGGGTATTAAATAGATGGTGCATGCATAGAATTAACCACTTTCTATGTCCACGGGTTCTCACCCATGAATGAACAGTGATTGGAGATAATTTAATTGAACAGGTTTCTTGACAATGGCTAGTGTCAGAAACTACTGATGATGATGATGATGAAAGATAGGTCTCGACAACACATTACTAACCAGCAACTTGCACCAGCCAAGATCAAAGGTGCATGCATAAAGTGCTCTTCCAAGTACAATATATACCGGGTACATAAATAATATAAGATAACAACAGTCAACTGATGATCCGTCATCTTAGACTAGAGTGTGAAAATGGTCTTTAAAGTAAAACCGCCAATAATTTGCTGAACTGGTGACTCCTAGAGCCCTGTCAGCATAACGTCTCTCGTTGTTCCTCACCCCAAAATCGGTTGGGAGTGGTGTACCTGAGCAGCTATTTGGGGGGGGGGCAGTGTATAAATGCTCTGAAAGAGTGACTGCACAAGGCACCACTCTGTTGATGGCCTATTCAATCTGAGGCATCCATTGGCATCAAGTGCTAATATGAGTAGAGATGGTCGGGTATACCCCATCTGTTTTTCTTCCCGCAGCTGACACAGCATTTTCAGCCGACTCATCACAGCTGAATTGTCAATGTAGTGAGGGTGGAGCAGAAATCTGGTGCCAAATCTCTGCCTTGGTGAATTTGAACCTCAGAGCACTCGCTTGACAGTCCAGCTATGGTAATTAATCACTACACCATACAATACACTTCCAAATTAAACCTGCTCAAAATCCTATAGCTCCACAGACAGACCTAGGGACCAGCTGATAATTATGATATCTGGGAATGAGACAGACCAGCCGACAGACAAAGGATACAGCCACTCCAGCCCCTGGATGCATTGTGATACATAGTGCAATGAAAAATCAATTCATTTTTATATAGTGCATCAATTCTTCGTTGGATGCTACGTGTATAGCCTAGTATTCCTTGAGAGCAATAGCAACGAGTGATCTGTGCCGTCTGCTAAAGCGCTTGAGGGCCTAGAAATCCAGCTTTATCTGTAGATCAGATACCAATAGAGGACGAGAGACACTCATTCACATTCGATACATTCACATTCACATGGGATTGTTGCACCACAACCACCACAAACTTCTCTGATGACTTAAATGGACACACTGCTGTACTATTCAGAATATAATTTGCTCCACAGAGTTATCAGATCTACACAGCAATATTTATATAAAAATAATATGATGTAACTTCTTGGGCTATTGGTGCATTGGCCTCATTGAGGCCAAGGACAATTGCCTGGAAGCTGTTCCATTTCTCTGGGGCAGAACTGGGTGCACTTCTGACAGATTCTTCAATGGGCCACGAGATACATCGCACAGTACATTACAGATGTAATGGCCTCGATCCAAAGATACACTGAGCCATTTTAATACATTACAGCATACATTTTCTGGTTGATCAAGAAATTAAGGGAGCATAGTTAATAGGTGTGTAAGTAAGCATTCCAACTAAAGTTAATTACATATTTATATCATGACTCAACAACGAAGGCAGCCAGTCTACAATGGTTCTGCACTTTGGAAGTCACCACAGATTAACCAAATCAATGCTGCTGAACAACTGCAGGGTTATATTTAATATCAGGTCATTGCATTTGGATTAGAAGGAGGGGAGAATGGATAATTGACTGCGTTTAGATTTACCTACCAAAATCACACCACCATTCTCTTGCTCAATGTATCAAGTCGTGAGTTTACACAACATTAAGCAGATCCTTAACAACTATTTTGCATTTTTTAGAGAGTTATTTACAAAACAACTGCATTATAATCACAGTATTTAATTTTAAATCTAAACAATGCTCTACATGTAATATTCGATGGAAAAGAAATAAAAGGCAGATCAAGACAACGCTGGATATATAATAGAAACAAGGACATAACATCATTTGGACTTAAACTGAGAGGAGTAATGGACTTCGCAGATGACAGAGGACAGTGAAGATGACTTATCTGTACCCATCATATCAGCACCGAATTCAGTTGTCAGGAACACGGATGATTATGATTTAAAAGGCCAATCATGCAATTGACTCATTCTGTGAAGTTACCAGCACAATAGTAACGGATAATCACATCAGCAAATCGGTACAACATCAGTCTTTATTAACCCATAACTATGGTTGCATTCTCCATGTCAACATAATTATCAACACACTAAACCTGTCAGGCTAAGTTTGAACGAGCTTCTTCTCTCATGCAGCTTTTGAAGAGAGTCCTCTGACTTACATATGCATAAGGTTTAAAAACTCTGGGAACAGAATTTTGCATGACTCATACGCCTGAGCAGAGTGAAGAACTATTCCCACTACGGTTGGGAGTATCTCTGAATAGCAACACGCTTGAAGATGCACTTGAGAAATCTCTGAGTAAAAAAATAAAAGAAACACTTAAAGTCAATGTCTGAATGAACTGCATCTGAATCATGGTCCATCCTGAAAATTGATGCTCTGATGCCTTGTTGTAAAAGAAGTAAAGAAGACCTATCAGATACTCTACACATTAAAAACTGCTACTGTCAATGAAATACAAACTCATACATCACATGGAGCCAAGTAGATGTAAGTGGCTTTTAACACTAAAATGACTGAAACTCAAGTAGGCCTCAGTCGATACAAAATAGGTGCTGCACTGTAATGCTATAGGATCCAACAAAAGGAATCAACTTGTACTTGTACTCCTCATTCAAAAAAAGTTACAAAACCAATTCATCAGCCAACAAACTGTTAACTGCATTTTAGAATGAAGGTTTCAGGGTTCATATTCTTAGGTTACAGGGTAACCCATTCCCAAAACCTCATCAGGACTTCTCATTTTTGAGGATACATCACCCACCCATAGGCATTACACAAACATTACACAAGCCAATTGTACTCAGACAACATCCTAAATCCTATCATGTTGACTACCAGATGAAAGCTGACTACAGCCAAGATCTTTGAAGTGTCTGGAACACCTTTTCCAAACGAGTTTCAAAAGACAGAGAGGGGTGGCTACAAGAACACTGTTTTACATCCAGCAGCAGCATTCGAATCTGTCTGGGACCTACTCCACTGGAAGGGACAGCTACAAGGATAGGCGGGCCAGGATCATGGTGGGAATGGGAAATGCAAAAAAGAGGGAGACCAATGGAAGGGTGGAGTGAAGAAGCAGCAGCAGTATCAGAGGGGCAGCATCCATCTGGATGGCATTAGATGTAAAGTATTCTCTTCCATCACGTTCACACTGATGTCATCCAGCATCAGCTGCAGCAGCACCATCAGACCACACCCACTCATCCACAGGCGCCAGGATAGGCTCTTGATCAAGATCATTCCACTCACTCTTGGCTCTTGATGGTCTTGGTGCATGGTTGGCTGTTCGATTCATGTCAACCACAACTGGGTCAACACTCAACAGCTGCTTAAAGTCTCTGCCATATATATGACCCATCATCACAGTTATAAAGGTTCCATTAATCAACAACTCACTGCCCGGTAGGTACCTTTTAAAAACTGATAACCATAACAATGTCTATTCGTACAACACCTCAATTTTTCACCATAGACCACTCCCAAAATACATGATCAGAATAGTTTAGCTTGCCATTCAATCATGTTTTCCAAAGGTCCTTGAATGAGCAGGTCCCACGACAAAAACCTGAGCCCCCCCCAAGCAGAGCAGTCACGGCCCCTAAACTATCTGTAGGTTAGGGTCTATTCAGCCTAATGAGAAAAGATACAAAAATAGAAGTTGGCAGAAATAACCATGGGACCGTATGGTAAGCCTATTATATTTATTATCATTTATAATACACAAGTAACACAACTATATATTTTTTATTCAGTTATTTTTTAAATTTAAATTTCAAAATATGATGTATGTTTTTTAATTCAGTTGAATCAACTGAGTTTACAGCCGCTACCGGTGTTGGATTGGTTACACACGCTCTGATTTGACTTCTTTCGCGATTCCAAATTGAAATAATGTTCGACTACAAATTTTCTCCTCTGCACTATTATCCGCTTTTTCCTTTTGCTTATGTGTTCAAGATTTGTGTTTGTATTCCAATGCTAAAAATTTTTATCCTTTATAGGCTATTTGTATTTATTTACATTTGAAATTTTAATTAAAATCTTACAACGCATAATTTAGCGCCTATATGTTCTTAGACGGAATTTCACGGAAGTATTCTAAACGAGAGTGGACAACTGGACATGGACAGTCTATAGCAAAAAAATAAATAAGGTAATATTTATATGCTTGAAGTTTGAACGGATTGGAGATTTGAAGGTAAGTTAGTCTCTGAGCCTCCAAGTCACAACACGTAAATTTTTGTATTTAACAATCTTTTTTTAAATAAAGATAAATTATGATTAGGTGAGAATTCTGAAATTTTACGACGACATTCAGTGGAAAAATCTCTTGAAAACAATGTATGGCATACCTAAGCACTCATGCTATTCATGAGGCAGTGTTTATTTAAAGTAGAACCGTTTTATTGCATCTTACAGTTACAAGTTCTTTGGAATCAGTAAAAGCCTGTTAGCCAAAACAAAAAAACAAATACTTTTTTGGGATCATACACCTGGCATAAAATTTATTTAAGGAACTAAGTCAACACCTGGTCTCTACTTCGTGTAGTTTCATTACAAGCGGCTCGTGAATTGGCTATGTAGTATCAAGGTAATTTAGCTCATCTTTTTCATCTCTTTAATAACCATCCATTGTCTTAATACAAAGGTAATGAACACGCCATGCAGCCTTGCCTCATAGATCTTCCTTTAATAACATACATCATAATTATGTCACTTTGGTATGAGGCCAAGGCCGTAACTGATTTGCTGGCAGGAAACACTTTAAGTTTATGATAAGCAGATGTGAAGTAATGTAAGATGAAGACAGTCTGGACAAGGTATACCATCCAGCCTAGAATTCCTGCTTTTCATCACCTGGTGAGAGGCAAGGAAGGTCAAAGGTCAGACCAAACCCACTGCTTTAATTAATGGCTGCCTCAACTTTAACAAATGACTGATCAGGTCATGCCTCAGAAGTAAGGAGTGGGGAGTACTTCTGAGTAGCCTAGCCCTCCCTTGAAGGGGTGCTATACAAAATAACTGAATGAATGATGAATGAAACTTGTCGGCATGAAGTTTATGAACTCACAGCAATCAGTGTTGCAATTTAGAAACTAATAATAATCAGACAAGTTATGTTGTTTGTAGGTAGGGCTATTTGTTCATTACGTCTATTATACCCCACAAAAATCGACCTATAGGCCTACCGTAGGCTAACTATGCGCATACGGTCAGAGGGAGGTTGACAGAAACCGTTTAGAGGTCACAAATCACAACAGGTAAGCAAAGATGAACCACCAGAAGGAAAGTTGAACGAGTAGCCTAGCCGGCTTTACGCTTCGTGTTCTCGAAAGTGCTTTTAAAAACTTAAAACCCGTGCACATTCAAGTGTGCTACTAAAATCGAGGCATAAATAGGCATATCAATGGAGGTTGAGTTTCACTTTTAAAAGTGCAATTAATTAGTTTTGAAATCTTACCTGTTTGAGAAACAAGACGACGATGACAATCAACAGATAATTCCACCTGGATGACGCAATTGTAAGAGATGAGATCTTCTTGATTCTCGCTGCCATGTTTTACTAATTAAATCTATCAGGCGGTAATTACTTAAGAAGAAGAATTCTATTTGACTAATCCACTACGTTTACTCTCATTATAAAAGACACCCGATCAACAGAGACGCGTTCTAGAAAGTAGTTTCCCAGTTCAGCGATTTGTTATGAAATTTCCCTCTTCCACAATGCGTGCAGTGCAAACGATCGGACTACTTGATAATAAATCTGGGTCTCGTCAGTAGCAGAAGCAGCTCAGCGTAAGTCTGCTCCAGCGCCAAAGACTAACAACGGGCACCGGCTGAGCCCACGCACCCGCCTCACGATGCTCCCTCTCCTCCATTGAGTTCATTCTCCGTCGACCGTCGGCAGCCGCTGCTCTCAAAGCCTTCGAGGTGACCAGGTTTGCGGTTGGCATTCGATGGAAGCGCTTGTACCTATCGTAAGCGAGGATGCGATCGCTTAATAATTTTCATTTATATATCGCAGCTTCAAGTCTCCTACTACTCACAGGCGGTCCCGACTACAGCCCTAACTAGTATCGGAATTTTCACGCCGAAGCGGAGGAGTAGAGGGGATCTGATTGAAGTCTATAAAATTATTACTGGAAAGGAAGCCCTACCATAGGAGAGGTTCTTTGAATTAGCACCAAACAAAGCAACTAGAGGGCACAGGTATAAACTCTATAAGAAGAACAGAGGAACAATAGGGCAGAGGTTCTTCAATGGCAGAGTTGTGGATAGGTGGAATGGTCTAGATGATAGTACAGTTTCAGTGGGTACTATCACAGCGTTTAAGGTAA
>JAQFXW010004730.1:0-10861 GCA_034693945.1 Dendrobaena attemsi
AACAGCTTACCGTCTTCCCTTCGCTTGCTTCCTAGAACTCCCTCTCAAACTTTTCTTTCTTACCTTAAGACTGTTTTATTTACCCGTGCTGGGGTTGGGAGCACCTCTGAGTAGCACTCTTGAAGAGGTGCTATACGAAATGCTCTTAATGAATGAATGAATACGAGCATGTATATGGTACATAGATACCTTATACAATGCACAATATTATACATACAATGTCATACATGTACAATTGTATATAGTGTCCATGATGCATTCCTTATCTCCCACTCCAAGCTTCAATAGACCATGTTCGCTAGATTGCATGCAGTCAAGAAGCTCTTGTCATTGTTTGGCCATTGTTGGATTTCTTTCCACTTGAATCAATTGTCTCCTCTGAATTTTAGTTCAGTTCTCAGGCAAATATTATTCATTCTGTCAGATTGCTGTCGGCTATAAGCCTTCCAAATGGTCTCATGATATGTCTACTGCTGTCCTTGTTCGAGCCACCATCAGGACTTTCTGCTTATAGGACTCCTTTGCTGCTTTGGCCATAGATGTCTTCAATGCAAACTAAGGAAGAAGCCCTTCAGTATTTCAAGAGTTCCATTTGTAGGGAACTGATTTTGCAGCCAAGACCAGTGTTTTGATTGAATATTTTGGTATATAAGCAAACAACTGAAGTCCATGCATTTTGTTGAGTTGCAATCTGTGAGTCAAGTGCACGAACTTGCTCGGCTTGACTCAGATAAGAAGGAAATTAGTTATATTTGTATAACTGATTATAATATGATGTTATAGTTCTTTGGTTCAGTAAAATATATATATATATATATTTTAGAATGTCTTCTTAAGAAAATGGGACAAAGCTGTCAGTATATCTGATCTCTTTGATCTCAAAATTATTCATGATCTCTAACCAAACTGACAGTTTGTTTATGAGTTGTAACTATTTTGCCTGTCCTTTTAACAGGTCCACTGGTCCAGTCTAAAAGCCTCAACTAGTTGTGTTAAGACGCACATTACAAAATGTCAGTTATTATTCGACTCGATAATTTATCATGGAACGCTAGCTCATTAGACATTAGAAGATACTTTCATGGGTTAGATATTCCCGATGGTGGTGTTCACATCGTAGGCAGAGAACGAGGCACTGCATTCATTGCCTTTTCAACAGACGAAGATGCAAGACAGGCAATGTTTAAGGACAATGGACAAATCTGTGGTGAACCAATTAGGCTGTTTCTTAGCAGCAAGACAGAGATACAGAATACGGTAGCCTCAGCTCGTGGGACTTCTGGCCCAATCCATGAGGTGTTCATTGGTCCAAGTTTCGGAAGAACTGTTGGTGGACCAGTGGCACCATCAGAAGAGCGACTTGGTTTCAAGAGGTTCAGTGGCCAAGCTGAACGAAATCACGACAACTCTCAAAGGTTTTCTCCACTACGACCTGACAGGCCATTGCCTCATGTGCGACCGTATGTTGATGCATTTCCTGAAAGACAGAGTTTGGAGAGGTCAGTTATTTACGAGAAAAACAGATATTTAAAAGGACCAGTAAATGCCGGTACTCAAAGCAAGGGAAGTCCACCTTTTGATGATGCAAGCTTTGGGAATGAAAGAGTTCAAGATCAGTGGAGCAGTGAGGGTCAAAGAGAACCAGAGGCTGGCTCCCAAAGGCCAGATTCTACAAGATTTGGTGATTGGCTGAGAGGCATCGGTCAAAAGGAAAGAGAAGTTGAAGTAAAGCAGAGAATCTCCAACAACAGAAGAGAGCAGATCGACAGAGATGGGCCTAGACTGTCTCAAGTGGATTTGGAACGAAGCCTAAGTCGAGATTTCAGAGATGACCAAGGATTTCCACCTTCTAAGGGGGTGTCACGTGATGGTAGTGGACTGAGATCACTGGACCACAGGCCTTTGAATATGGAGTATCCTGAAAATGATCATCCTGTGAAAAGTGTGCAGTTGTCAGAGAAATACCTTCAAGATACTGATCGAAGGCCTATGGGATCAAAAGATGAGGCTTATCTGGAGCAGAAAGGTGTAGAACGAAGCCTGGGTAGCAGAATTGAGTTGCCAGATGACTGGTGTGTTCATGTATATAATCTGCCTGAAACATTCAACTTTCGTGAAGTTCGGCGATTTTTCTCCAATGCAATAATTCCTCATGATGGACTGAAACTCATCAATGACAGAAATGGACAGAGAACAGGAGAGTGCTACATTAGACTGGCAAATGAGAGAGCTTTCCGGGCAGCGCTTGACTACAATAATACACTGCTCTCTGGCAAAACAATTTTTGTTGAGAGGACCAGTGCTCAAGAATTTGTTGATGCATGGGATTCTTATTTACCACACGGTAACAGGAGTCGTTCACGTTCGCCTCTTGAGAGAAACACCAAAGAAAAATTGTATTATGTAGAAGTAAAAAACGTTCCAGATAAGTGCAATGAGGATGACTTGAGGAAATGGCTTGGAATCCCACCACTCAGCCCTGAGAGTGGACCGTATTTCGGTTATGATGGTACTGGGAACAAGATTGGAAAAGCATATTTGCGGTTGAACTCTTTCGTGGATTTCAACGCAGTTCTGAGCCGCAATAAGAAATATTGGCGAAACCAAAGGGTGCAGGTATTTGCAACCGATGAGATAATCTTCCACGATCGTAGGTCAACTGCGAAAAAGTGGAGTGTTTCTGAGAAGAGAGAAAAGAATGTTGATGCTGATCAAGTACACAGCAAAGGTTTTACGAGTTCAAGGAACTCCGCTGCCGCAAAGTATGAAGAGAAGAAGTTCTACTGCGTACGAATACGTAGCCTGCCGTTCACAGCCGATCCTCAGTCAATCAAGGAATTTTTTAAGGGGCTCGAGATTGCAAATGGTGGCATACACATTGTATACAATCGAGACAACCGAGCAGCAGGATTTGGTTTTGTTGAATTTGTGACGTCGACTGATTGTCGCAGGGCCCTGGAACGAAACAATCAGTACATGGGGAAACGATATTTGAAACTCGAGCCGGTCGCAAAAGATGAGGTTCTGCTTGAGTTTAACAATGTCCAGCGGGAATACGGAGGCACGAGAGACGACTCTGGTGATTCAGGATCACACGGTATTCATCTGGATGCTGGTACCTCGGAGACAATTGTAAGAATGAAGAATCTACACTTCAGGGTTCAGCTGGATGATATTCTTCGCTTCTTTGAAGGACATCGTCCAATCCTGGAATCGATCAAGCTGCAGTACCTCGATGGGCGGCCGACTGGAGATGGCTTAATATCATTTGCGTCATTTGCAGAAGCCGAAAGAGCGATCAATGAACTGAACCATCAGAAGTTACTTGGCTGGCCTCTTGCCATGACGCTTATGTAAAAACAGATTGCTTACAGGTACATATTCATTACATAGCATTTGTTTTCCAGATGCATCATGGCTGGATTGCAAGTCCTGAAATAGATGTCAGTTAAGTGTAGTTATGCAATTAGATATTTTTCACAGGATCACTCTTTATTCTGTTGATGTACGTATAGGTCAGTTTTATGAGGTGACCTCTTTGGTACATGCATCAATACTTCCGTGATGACAAGTAGCTCACTCAGCATTGACGAATGAGTTTTAATTTGGTTCATGCCGGGTTCACTTTGATCAAGTATTTTAGTTTGTGTCTTGTTGACACTGTGTCAGCACCAGAAGTTGAATATCTAGAGAAACAGTATTAATCTGGTTCACAATAGGTTAGCAGGTGTACTGGTTAGAAGAAGATGCTGACAGGTGCTTGTTAGTAAATGAGTGCTTCACGAGTGGTAACTTGAAAGAATACAGTTCTCATAGTGCAAGTGTCTCAAGGAAGCACGGACGTAGAGAAGGAATTGCAGAAACTTAAAATGAAGATTTCCTTGAATAGATGCCGCTGCAGCTTTCAAAGATTTAATTGATTATGGAAGAAGATTAAATCTAGAACAATAGAGGAGAAGATTATTGAAGAAGAACTTGGATTAGAGAAGAATATAGCAACAGACATTTATGATTATAGATCATGTAGTTTGAAATTTTTAGTAGCTTTGAATATTGGCAGTAACCATAATAAATAAACTCACAGACTTTGCTGGGTATTGAGCAAAATAGCTAAGTGTTGTTTGCCTGGGCAAAACAAAACATGATTCACAAAAATGTCCCTTGTTGAGGCAGAATATGAGTTGCAGTGACTTACCTCTGCTTATGAATGCAAGGCAGACAGTGGCGGTGTGAGAACTGCAGTTGCACAGACTCCTTGGTGATTTGATAGCTGTTGCTGTTAACTTCTCACTGAAGAACTGATCTACTGCTGGGCCAGCGGGCCTGGTTGCCGATATGCACTGTCTTTGCATCAAATGCCCAGTAAATCGTTTTTAAGAAGTAGAGTGGTAGCTGAATTTGTCTTCATTTGAGTGCCTTTGCTTTCATGCCCTTGTGGCTGAAGAATGGCATCCAAATAATGCACCAGTATCTGATCTGGAAAATGGTTTTAATAGAAGCAAGGAAGAGATGTTTGTAGAGGAAAGGGAAAGAAGTCAGAAAATGTTAAAGGAAAATTGGAACAGGCATGGTTAGGCCATTCAATGCAATTGTGAGATGGTGAATGTGCTAGTTGGGCAGTTGAAAGAGTGGAAAGTGTAGAGTCATGTAATTGTTGGAGGACATGATTATAATCAATTCTAAGTTTGTAGAACTCAACATTATAAGTAATTATTCCTTGAATGGTACAAATTTAACATGATTAAAATTATTCTTTTTTTAATAAAGGTATAAGTTGATGGCCGGGTTTACGAGTCTGCAATGGAAGCAATTTGGCATGAGTGCAGGCCATGGTTAAGAAGAGTGAAGGTTGTGGAATTATTTTGATATAATTATGTTCAGCCTGATGAGCAAGTTATATTGCCTATTCCTATCAGATATGTACTGTGTAACAGTGAGTATAGAACAGAAGTGATGATGTACTGTTACACTGAGTTGCCGATGCACAGGAACAGTTTACTGTAACTCCGTTTACAGAACTGGGTTTGGCCGCCTTGCCGCATCTTACGTTTCAAAGCTCCGTTATTTTGAAGAATGACTGCAAGCAGCTGTTGGTGAGCATTGTTATTATTATTAGGATGCTGCCAAAGTCAGACTTTTGCCTCTGAGTTTGTTTCTCCTGCATCCAAACTTCAAAGTAGACAATTTGATTCATTCAGAAGACTAATAGTACCCTAAAAGATATGTATATACTCAGAGTAGCTCTCAGCGCCTAACTCTGGCGCAAAGGAGTGCTCGCTATCAGGTGCTCAGAAGAATTGTATGGAGAGTCCCTAGCCTATTGAACATGTTGATCCGGAAGAGGGTTCCAGGTGGTGGGCTCAGCCATTGGAAAGGCATGGCATTGTGTCTTTGAAGTGTTCACAGTGGGACCCCACTGTGAACACAAATTCACAACAAATTCACCTGCAGAATGTAGAAAAAGAATGAAGATTTCCAGTATTAGGCGGGGCACTCTCTTACATGGCCGGATTAACCAGTATGCTCATTATGCTCAGAGCATGGGGCCCCCTGTCGCCAGGGGGCCCCCTCGAAGGTAGAACGATGAAAATTTATTACATGAAATGATTTTTTTATTAAAGATCAGGTGCTAATTTTGGTTTAAGCAAGAATTTGCAGTAAGAAATTGCAACTTCTAAGTGGTCGTCATGCATCCAATCGTAAGGGATACGCCTAAAGGCATGTGTCTCTTTTGGCTCAATTGTTTTCTGGCAATACATAATCTCTGATTTAATAATCACTTTGTTCTTAGGTACAAATTGATTTTTAGATAGGACTATTTTGCAACACCCCAACACTCTGTGTTCAGTTAGACATGGGGCCCCATGAAAGTAATGAGCATGGGGACCCCCCCCCGAGCACAATTAGCACGAGAGGTTAATCCGGCCCTGCTCCATTATAATTTTGTGTTCACTAGACCCAAACTGAACTCATTGAATCAATGCCTTTGGATTCGTTAAAGATGCTGTATAATGCAAGATACGATGACGTTTTGAAATACAACATATACCAACAAGCTGTTCAAAGCACATGCTCAAGATGAGCAATGTGCCTTAAGGGCAGGCTAGCATAGATGGCATTGAACAAGGGCAATTGTGTAATTGGGTGAAAGTGAACAAGAAACACTGCAATTTGCACATCTGTGAAGCAAGCCCTGCATCACAGATTTAGATGCTCAGAGAAGGAAGTTGCTGATCTGTAACAGCCCAAAGATCACAGATAGAGGTCAAGGAGACAAAGTGGAGACTGTCAACAGTTTATAGCCTGATCAATGCATTTACCAGCTTCTGCCCATTATCTATTCTAGCCATTGTACAATAATACATTGCAATCTGGATGCATTGATACCTTTATGGCTCAGATGATTGATTGGATGAATCCACATCAAATTGCCTGAGCAGTGAACATTGTATTGTGGCTATTGCAAAGTAATTCTAGATTAGATGCTGGACAGATAGGCAGATATGCTCGACTGTCATCTGGAGCTCCAAATAGTTGCAATATCGATAGTATACTGTATGTATAGCAATGAACCAAGAACAGAGCCCTGTGATAGCCCATGAGAATTGGTGAGCAGATGATGGATAAGAATTTCGTTTTCAACCATATCAAAGGCCACACTGACTACAAGCTTAGCCAGAAGTGTAACTTTGGCCCTCTCCATGACCCAATGTATATCCGAAAGTATACAATTTCGGATATTGTTCCAACACCTATGTCCAGCAACAGAGAACTCACAGTCGCTGCAGAAGGTTTGTGATCTTTGGACTTGCAGGTCACCTTTAACCTCAGATCGCAGGGAGGTACCAAATCTGGATGTCTGCAGTATGCTTTGACGTAGTCTGGAGTCATGTCATACCAGGAAGGGACCTGTAAACAAGCAGGGCCAGTTTATGGTTTATACGATACTGCACTTTAAGCCAATGCAATACATCTCGGAGCAACTGTGTAACATGGTTGTACTTTTTTCTGTTGAATATAAGCCTGGCTCGCGGATTCAAGACTGGTTGATGTATGTCAAGCAGATGCCTGGATGCACCAGCCAGTAGGCATATGTTATGTAGGCTCAATAGACTGCAGAGTTAGCTGAAAACATAGTCGGGGGAAAGAATTGTGTTGAAAGTGAGATTGACAAAAATGCATTGAAGTATAGAGGTCTCTCATCATGATTAGGAAACTCAAAAGGAAAGGCAAGTATTCATTAGGCAGGGTGTTGTATTTCTGCACTTTCTGGGCCTATTGTTACCAGCTCTCACACATTAATATAGGTGTAACAGGTACAGTGTTCTATATTCTGTTGGTGGAAGTCTTCGCATTGAATGTCACTCAGTCCTGCCAATTGCCGGTTACATCATGCTTTGTGCACTGTGCAGTCCTTTTGGAACAGAATGCCTCTGAAAGACTTATAAGTAGGATTGCTGATGTTTTCATTATACTAACAATCAGTAATAAAGACATTAATCAGACAGTGTAAACTTCACATTGCATTTGAATATATATTTTTCAAGCAGGACTAATTAATGCATATTCTATTTCTGTGTTTTAGAGTTTCTCGCTGAGGAGGCTGATGTTATTATAATTCCAAGTTTGACTGAATTGAATTTTGTCTTTACCTGTTCCAACTTTACATTTCTAGGCTTGAAAAGTTTGTGAAACTATTAATATATTGCATAAAAGAAAATCCCTTGTTTTCTGCTGGTTTTTACCCGGATAAAGTCTAATGATCATTTTACAGAAAAGTGGAATTTTTTCAAAAATTATGAAAAATAATAGTAGGCATCTGGAATGTTTTCATCTGTTGAATTTTTGCGAAAAGGTACACACCTCTTTGTGATGTTTGTATCAAATGCAAAGATTTTCTCAAACACTGCTTAGAAGGTCACTCTTCTGTTGAATTTACGGTAAATCAGCACTAACAAGATGTGATTTTTTTTTTATATCAAGGTCAGAATGCAGGATGTCATATATGTAATTACTAGAGATCCGAATAGGGTAATTCAGGCATGCCATTGTTCATATTTGATTTTTAAGGATTTTTAGAGCACCTCTTCAAGTCCACTACTGCTCAGAGGTGCTCCCAACTACAGCGCTGATGCTGAGTCATCGTTAACACGCCGAGGCTCCTCATTTACTACACCATCTAGTGAATGAAAGTTGAGTCTACCTATGGGACTCTTATCTTTGATCTTGTATCCTTGTACCAGTGTTTTATCTGTTATACTAAGCCCCCCTCCAAAGAGCAATTGTGAATGAAGAACTTGCTCAAGGTCCCTATACTGTGACTAGAAGACTTAGTAGAAGTGGATTCGAAATTGGACCACACAGTCACAAGGCACCAAAGTACACCACCTTAAGTTGTATATAATTTCTTATGTTAAGTAAATAATTCCTCAGCAGATCATTTGGTTATGTCCATAGAGGTATAAACTGGTATATGGTCTAATTACTATATTATTTTGCTCTCATAAACAGTGCAAGCTCTAAACGTGTTTGATTGAAGTTTTATTGCTAATTGTCTTTTTGTGCTCATAATTTACTGATTTCACCCAAGTGCACGGTAGTTCTGGTTGTAGTTTTGTGGCTGTTTGTGCATTCAGCTGACATACATATTGGACTTAAGCTATAGTTCTATCTGTGATTGAGTATTTTCACTGTTAAGCTTGAGCTTATAATTTGTATACGCAGATTTTGACTGAAGCTAACCGTAGGTTTAGTTGTACATGTAGTTTTTTTCATGTTCTGGCTTGAGCTAATGTGAAGATTTGACCAAAGCAATCATACATTTTGACAACTTTCCTCGCTATTTTAAAAGTTATGATTTAATGGAGAGACAGTTGTAGAGGTTTAGGCTACTCTGACATTTGCGTGTTATGTGACAGAAGACATGCTTTGTATGTTGTGACATCTAGAAGCGTTTAGATGTATAATAGAAATATTATGTCTGAGAGTAAAGTGAATCATGTTGGCTACAGTAGGCCTATGTACATGTATTGTTTATGGTATGTGCTGTTGTGAATTTTGTTTATCATTCTTCGAAAGCCTAAAAGCGTCTCAAATGAGTATACAAACAGCATTGTACATGTAATTAATTTTAATAGTAAATAAACTTATTCGCCTGTTATTAGTTTGTTGCATGGTGTCTATAAATATTTGTTTATTTAACTCAAGAAATCTTATTGACAGAAACACGTGCTAGGCTGAGCTAGTTGGGCTTGACGTAGGCCCTATATGTATATTGACCAAATCATATTTGATGAATTATGACATAATATGTATACAGTATATTATAAACTACATTAGGCCTATTAGTGACAAGATTTAGTTTTTTTAATATGAGTCCTGAAATAGTATTCGAGGAATATAATTAGTTATCCTTTGGTTGCAGAGTGAAATTGTGCAACCGTTTTGATGGTTATAGTTGATTGGGAAGGTCTGGTCAATCAAAGAGTCTCAGTGACTCTTAGACCTAGTCAGATCTATAATAGGCCTACAGGACACCTCAATTAGTGGAAGGCACATCATCCGCACATGCCCCATGCAGTGACCACCCGGAGTCATTACAGGGTGGCCCAAGAAAGTGAGAACATTACGGTTTTCTAATATTTCGGTCAACAGTAAGCATTTTCAAACTAAATTTTACAAGCTGAAAGGTAATTCATTTGTAGGTACACCTGCCAAATTTCAACTAAATATCTCGCACAGAAAAGAAGTTATTCCACTTTTAGTGATGCCACCCACAGTTTTCGTGATGTTTTCTGCATTACAGTTTTTGAATCATTAGAGTACATGCATTAGGGGGGGGGGGTCACTAAAAGTGCTGTAACTTTTGTCGACTTATAAATATTTTGATAAAATTTGGTGGTTATAAGTAAATATGAACTACCTTTCAGGCTGCAGAATTTCATTAAATAATGTCTACTTTTGGCGGAACAAATAAAGACTCTTAAACGCTATTTGACGCACCAAATAACAGTGGGTGACGTCACTAAAAGTTGAATAACTTTGATTCTGTGTGAGATATCTTGGTGAAATTTGGGTATGTCTTATGTATATATGAATTGCCTTTTTGTTCGTACAATTTTATTTGAAACGTATTATTTTTGGCCGAAATATTAGAAAAATACCGCAGTGTTCACTTTTTTGAGGCCACCCTGTATATTGACGCACACAGGAAACATAGGCCTACGAACGAATACCAATCCATAGCTGACAAATTCCATCAGGTTCAGAGTTTGAGCCAATAGTCTACAAGCTGCGTCAATAGTTTGGAGCGACGAAAAGCGTTTTTGTTCTCAGCCATCACTAATAGGCCAAAATTATATAGGCTTGTGTCGATGTTCTCAAGTGAAGTCCCAGCCCACTACGAATCCTCCAGCAGACCGTCTAGGCTAGGTAGGCCTACGTAGACCGTGGACAGGGGCTTCTATCCCCCCCCAAGCAGCCGGGCTTAAAAACTCATGACTTTCCGTTTTCCCCCTCAAAAATATTCTTCCGTCCCTTCTGACCGGTCTTCACCCTATTTCTGAGAATGATACATTATGAAATGTTCCCCCTGTTTTCCACTGGGCGCACTTGCGCCCGCTGGTTATAGGGATAATAGCCCCTTTCCCTGGGTGAATAGCTGTTGTAGGTGAAAGATAATTATGACAATATCTTCAGATTCACACAGTACACTACACAACTAGTATAAGTAACAAGCAGGAAACATTGATAATTAATCCCACTTTCACACGCTAAAATATTATCGCAAAAACAAAAAGGTTGTCACTTCAATTGGGGCACCGTGTATTTTAGTAAGTTTTAGTGTTTTCTTTTATTTTGA
>JAQFXW010004731.1:0-10861 GCA_034693945.1 Dendrobaena attemsi
ATCGGCAGACTGTTAGGAACGGACCAGTTTGACTAACTCTTAGCCCCCAATGCTGGCCAGGTCCTAACAATATAACCCCCTTTAAGGTTTCTGCTCAGAGGCGTTATATTAGATATACATATAGTAATATATATATAATTATATTTAACTGTATACAATAATTATGTATATTTTATAGCGTCTTTTCTCTCCTATTAGTGTACTCTGCTGGTTATTCTCATCCGTCTCGCATAAAGTTCCTTCTTTCTTATCCTAGACTCTGGAAACAAATCGCCGGTTATCAAAGGTAGCATAATAACCCACATCACGTGTATACGGCCGTAGGCAATATACCTACCAACAAAACAATGTGGCCATCACCTGCATAGCCATACACAACGATATTGCAACAAGAATCAACATTATTAAACCTATCGTCAGCTCAATATATCATCGTTGCTTTCATCACGCCCTCCACTGCCGCAATCTGGACACCAGAGCGTCAGAGGAGCTTTGCCTATTGCAGACTTGATTTGGTTAGCGCCCGTGATTAATGCTGGACGACATTGTTTCGCCTGGACCTGAGAAATTTCGAATATTTACATTACGTTATATTACTACGAACAACACAATTCTGCAGCTAGGCTTATCATAACGTACAGAAACTTAACTACCAATATGGACTTTTGACGAACTTTGAACGTCCAGATAGTTCAATAGTTGCTTATATGCTAGTCTACTAATAAGTGAAAACACGGTCCCACCAGCATCCTAACTTCTATTCAAATCAATATAGGGCCTACAGTTCAATGGGTTTCTGTTATTGGACAAGAACAACACAAGAAAATGGCACGAAGACATCAATAAACACAATTTCGTCATAACCCTATGCTGTCAGGACGACCAAACAGTGATATTAGAATGGGTGATGTACTGTTGACATAAATGAGTACAGCTGTAGGATGGTTTACATTAATTCTGACATATTATCACACTACCGGTCTGTCCTATCCTGATCTTATAGGCCTATCTACCAAAACAGAAGAAGGAAACAGATAAACAGTTTAGTATTTGAATATACTATTACTATAATATGTAATAACGGATAATGTAGGAGATTTTAAAGGTGAATCGATTCTTCTAGCTACTGTAGGCCTATATGGCCTAGACCCCATGGGTGAGATCCTTCACTACCGCTCGCCCGTTTTGAATGGACGTCACGCCATTTAGGTCCCCGTGAACGGACCGTGCTGGCCCGAGATTTTGAAATCTCTGAATGTCCGCCGGTACCGAGGCTCGAACCGGGGTTGTCGAAACAACCGGCCGGCTCGCTCCCGATGTAGCTAACTGGGCTAAAAGACCATACTCTTAAGTACGTTTAAAATATGAAAACACGAGTATAGAGTTTCATCATCTGTATATACGACCACCAATAAAGCAGTGGACCTTGGGCTAAACCAAAACACTTTTTAAAAAGCCAGCACTACATCCACTGCAACCTCTACCACCATGCGGACCCACAATCACCACCTTTACCATCACTACCACCAGTCTACCACCAATCGTCTATCCGCACTGGGGATAAAGACACACGCTGTGCCACTTATTCGTCTGCTCCCGGACCATCGTTCGACGTCTCTGATTTTAGTTTATTTATAACAGCGCTACATAAGGAGGATGGCATGTTTACGCGGCATTACCTTATACCGTCCAATTAACGTGTCGACCTTTCGTCAACTTCCTGTCAGACGGGCGACCTACCGAACGCCAGGTGGAGCACCTGTGGTCTTGCAAGAGGCCTCTCAACATGTATCGTCTTTGCTCTGGGGAACCACTCGGCCTGCTGCTGTCATGTTACAATGATCGGACTGCAATTGCTGAGGAATGCCAGCAGCGGGTACGGTATGTCAGTACTGGCAACTTTGAGAGCAGTCAAAAGCACTGGATATAGAAAGGTAGGCCTATTCGTGCCGAGCGACGATGGCTGAACAAATACTTGACCTAGTGACCCTGTTGCTCTGATACTGGGTCAAAAGGTGTCTGCAAAGAATGCAGTTACACGGTGGCTGTAATAATTCTCGCAGCCACTTCTACGCTTCGAGAGGTTGTGGTAAGAGAGAGAAATGAAGAATGGTAAAGCACGAGGCATCAGAGCTGGAACAGTTGGTCTTCTTGGTTGCCAGGCTCCGCTTATTTATTTATTCGTTGTTTAAAAGACGAAAGAAAAGGAAAGCCACAAAATGAAAAATGATAAATGATAAAGCACCAAGCGTGGATGGAATGAATACGACTTCCAGAAAGCAGTCGGACTTTCATTGTAGATATGTAGAATCCGAACGTTATTACATGATTCAACAAGAAGATAAATTAATGAGATACATGTAAATACAATACACTGCATGATTGCATTCCAAGAACAGTTTAAACCAAAATCATGCAAAATGGAATGAAACAGAAATTCGAAAGAGCCCTCGAAAATGAACATTGAACAGACCAGGGAAAAATCATAGATGTAAATGGTGCTTTTTTCAAATATCGTCTCAGCAAATTTTCTTTGTCATATAAGGTCAGTGCTGCGGCTGCTGATGATAATGATGATGAGGATGAGGAACAATAAGAAGAAGAATTTCCGCAAGTTCAAGAGGACTTAACTGTATACAAGAGTTCACTCTAGCCGTAGGTTCAATCGATCTATTTATTTCGGTTTTTTCAAGTCCACTACTACTCAGAAGCGCTCCCGACTGCAGCGCTGGTGCTGAATAGGAGCTAACACGTCTAAGCGCCTCATTTAGTACGCCGTTTGGCGAATGAAGGTTGAGTTGACCTATACGAGAGTACGGGACTCCATATTATTGTATTGTATATATTGCATTTGTATATTTATTTACCGCCTCTTACAGACTACTACTCAGAGGCTGTCCCAACTACAGCCCGCAGGTGTGTCGGAGTTTTACACGGCGAAGCGCTTGAACAATTGTGAGTGAAGGGCTTGCTAAAGGTCCTTACGCTGCATATACTTCATACTCTTATCCATTATTCTAAGCCTCTCTCTCTCCACGCAGGGTAATTGTGAGTGTAAAGCTTGCTAATGGTCCTTACGTATTAAGTGAAAGACTAGGGCTGGAGTCCAATACCCATCGCAATGGGCCGAACTACTACACCATCAGTCCACCACGCCCCACAACTGTTGGTATAAGACAACGTATGGAACCGCCCAGTGGCTCTCAAGTTCCACGTATATATAATTAAGAGAGATGGGTGGAACACTTGTTGTCTACCCATAATGATGCGTATACGCATTTCTAAGTGAAATTTAGGTTATTGTCGGATCCTGGAACCGACTTCCACTCTATGGCATTCTTAATTCTACTCTCACCACTAGACTCAACAGCATCTATCTAAACATCGATATAGGATTATATAAGGCCTAAATATTTATAAGTGGTGCTCTATTGGAGAACATAACTGATTATACAGACATATGGGCAGGTACATGCACACACACACCAATTCGAAGAGTAGCAGAGAAGGAGGCATGCAAGGTAAGGACGAAGTGGTAAAAGACAGGGTCATAGACGGACAGAGTGAGACTAAAATAAACGGGAAACGAATAGAAAATAGCTGAATGAGTGAGAGAGAGAGGTAAAGAGACAGACAGACAGACGGACAGACAGAGACAGAGATAGAGGCAGACATACAGACAAACAGAGAGCGATAGAGACAGAGACAAACAGGCAGACAGTGAGAATACAGAAAGAGAGAGAAACAGGATAACAAAAACTCGGGGCATAAGGAGGGTTACGTTTTGTTCAAATTGTCACGATGGAGACCTGTTGTAAACCTAAGACGCTTAAATTAACAGCTGTGTAAAAGAACTTACACCATAGAAATAAAGTGATGGGACCAGGTGTCTTTAATCGTAAACGTATAATCGTGAGGTCGTATAAACCGTGATTACTCTGGAAGTCGTTCTCTGTTCCGTGCAATCGACTTGTCATAGAGGCCTCCTGGGTCGGATTCGACCCGAGACCCAGCCGGCACGAGTACGTAACTCTTCGGCCCCTCTCACCTCCTCCCGATCAGCCCAAGACAATATACATACCCGTTCATCTACCATCTATATACCTCACCTTCTTCCAACCTCTGACACCGGGAGAGATTAATCACGCTGCGAAAATACGTTACCTAGGCCGTTCCACCCACCACGCCCTCCATGCCCTCCAACGTCTAGCCTTCCAAGTTCCAGCCACCGCTTCCCCACGCTCCTTCCTCTTCTTTCCTCTCCTCTCCACCTCCTTCCCATTTTTCCGCAGCCGGGATGAGTCTGGCAATGGGGAGCAAGGCCTGGAAATTGGGAAACATGAGTTCAGCACCTGCCGAAGGTTTTGCGGTTGGAGGTGAGAGGCCAAATAAAGACCTCAGACGAAATTGGTTCCGTCATCGGCTGTCACGTGACCTGTAGACGCGGGAAATTAATCTGTTTTAAGCCCGGGACTGTTGCGTCGACGATAATCTCGTCTTCCATCGTACTCAACCCATTTACTTTCCTATTTATGTTATTTATCCTTTGTTTCTATTTCTTGCCTTTTTGTTTAGGCTATGTCGTTATTTAAGTAGGCCTAATGTAATTTGAGTAAAGCATATGTATTGTAATATAATCTAAAGCTTCTAAATTTCTCAGCGCCCACAAAAATCACGTCCCTGCGATCAGCTTATTAACAGGCACTATGATATAGGCCTAATTATTGTCAAATCGAGTCGCTGATAGCGCAACTCTTTTTGCGTTCCGGTGCGAGGTCAAATAATTCTTGGTAGCACCTAATCGGATACGATGGCCGGCGTGTCGTAGGTAATAATGCGATGCCATTGACAATGAGAATCGATATGACGTAATTAAGCGATTAAAACAAAAATTCTCTTCTCGTAGAAGTTTTTCAGAATCTTTCTGCTAGCTAAATTTCTGAAAAATTAAATTAATTTCACGTCATGCATATTATAATGTGCAGTTGATGCCATTTTGTGGAGTTGCAAACCCAATTATGCAGTTGTAACAGCCGAATGTGCATTTGTAAAATGACAGGACTTGTTTTAACGTGTAGTGAATGACAAAAATGCAGCGATGAAAGGCTATTTATATAGCGACAAGAACCTTGTATTCATTCATTCATTCATTCTGGACATTTATATAGCGCCTCTTCAAGAAACTATTCAGAGGCGCTCAACCTTTGGCGATGAGTAATTCAGTGCTAGAACTTTATGTTCAGCAGTGATGTCTCCTGTATTTCAGTAGACAAGAAAAGACATGACTAGAAAAGGGTCATGGACTTTTTAGAAGATGACATGACGACTGACGATATTCTGATTGTGGAGTGATAAAAGTTTCATAAAATATGCGCTGTTCCACTTTAGAGAGCTAGAATGTAAATATCAAGGGAGCAAAAAAAGATGCAGAATTCGTTTCGATGGGAACCAACTTCGCTGTAGAACTTATCTGTCGTCGAACTCGCGAGAGAGGTAAGGGCGGCAGAGTTCGTGCAATTGGAAGAAATATTGCTGGTTGAGTCTGCATGCGAGGAAAGGAGGGAAGGATGGAATGGATGGAGCGATGGAGAGAGATAGTGCGGGAGGCGCTGGAAGGCGTTTATATAAACACGGTCCTGCTTCTAATACACATCGCATGCGCAATGGAAAGCCAAGAAAGCGGAGAAGAAGCAAGATAAGGAGGAAGAGGAGGAGGAGGTGGTGGAGGAGGAGGAGGAGTTGACGGTAGAACAGTACTACAGATAGGAGTGGGAGTCAGACTGGCTTTTCCTGAAATCGGTTGCCTGCGGGAGAGAGATATCAAGGAACAGCGGTGTGCAGTTTGAGCCTACAGCGATTCAGTTCAACGCGTGTACCAAACTGAGTCAGTCAGTCAGTGTAGGATGTGTCTACAGGACACAGAGCACTTGTGAGAATGATACGTTTATTAAATGAGTCGCTGAGTCCGCCGGGAAATGGAAAACTTTACGGTCAGTTCAGCTTCGTCAATCGCCTCCTCGTCTACTGTATCAGTCTAAGACTGTGCGTAAGTTCGTAGGCTATTGTATGTATGATCCTTTGTTTCACCACCGCTTAAGGCGATGAGTAGATAGTTCTTGAAAAGACGCTGCATAAGTTAATCAATTAAGACGTATGTTGCAAAGCAGGGAGGTCAAGATCACTTCTGGTGAGTCTTTCTTTATACGCGGTATATAAATAATTATTAATTAGCATCTAAAATTACCGTACAGTGCACTGGAATGGAACGAAGAAACAGCACAGGCGTACCAACTACCGTACACATCTCAGTCTGAGTATGAACTATAATGCTATATTCTATAGACGAAACTGCTTGACTGGTATTAGTGCAAACGCAGATCCAGTTGAATTCGAACATACGTGTAGAGTTCAAATCATCATCATCATCATCATCGTCATCTTCATCATCCTCATCATCATCATCGTCGTCATCGTCGTCGACGTCATCATCATCGTCATAATCATCATCATCATCATCATCATTAGCACTAACACCAACAGTACAAAGATCTTCCTTCAACTCATAGATTATCAATTATTCAACTATATTCCAGAAAGAGCCTGCTGGAGGATTGAGGTCCGAAACTTAACGTCATGCATCATCTACCATCTTCTGAACTGACCGGATTTGCGTCCAAAATTCAAGCGCAATGAGGTGTCCGATAAATGCTTTCGGTCCCTCTTTCCTCCTCCATTTCCTCCTCCATTTCCTCCTCCTCCACTTGGTGGGCTGTTCCGTTGAGTCCAAGTACCCGACGTATCGCTGCCAGGAAGAACAACCACCGGGTACAGTAGTGGCCGATCTCACGTCGAGACTGGACAACAATGGCGGAGGAGGAGAAGTCCGCTACTCTATCTTCCGGTCCATTCCAAACGCCACTGGGATGTTCAACCTCGATCCTAACAGCGGTAAACTTTCCATCGGTGATCGGCTGGATCGCGAGAGGATCTGCGCCCAGCAAGTCCTCTGCATCGTCCGGCTGGACATCACCCTGGAGCGTAGCGGAATCGTTTCAGACCTGATGAAGGTCGAGGTCAGTGTCGAAGATATCAACGATAACGCCCCTGCGTTCCGCCTTCCACTGCTTCGCAAGACCCTTCCCGAATCTCTTCCACTTGGCCTTGTCTTTCAGATCAACCCTGCCGTCGATCTCGACAGCCCTACCAATGGGGTGGTCGACTACTCCCTCGAGGGACCTCCGTCTGCGCATTTTCGCCTCGTCGTCGATAACAACCGCGTCACCAACACCCCAAACCTCAAGCTCGAACTGATCCGCACTCTGGATCGCGAACACGAGGACACCTACCGTCTGGCAGTCAAGGCCGTCGATGCAGGCCGGCCGTCAAGGTCAGGCACCCTTTTGATGGAGATCCAGGTCGAGGACGTTAACGACAATAGTCCTCAGTTTTCTGCGAACACATACGAGGTAACGGTGTCCTCCGACGCGCCGATAGCGACGGCGGTCTTCAAGGTCACCGCTGCGGACCCTGACCTTGGTATGAACGGAGATGTGAGGTACTCGTTGTCGAGAAAGTCGACGGCGATGTACGGAGACGTGTTCGACGTCGATTCCACTTCCGGTGAGGTCGTCACGAAGGTCCGGCTGGATGGAGCTCACATGTCGACCACGTACGGACTGGTCGTGGTTGCTCGGGACCTCGGCGAGGACGCAATTCCAGCCACAGCCAACCTCATCGTCCACGTCCAGAGCTCGAACAGTCACGCACCAGTCATCTCTATGGCAACCGCTGATCACGACAAGGGGAATTCCCCAGTGGCGGAAATCCCGGAGAATAGCCAACCGCCGCTGTTCGTTGCCGGATTAGCCGTCACAGATGCGGACTTCGGTTCCGCGGGACAGGTCACGTGTGACCTCGAGGTCGGGGTGTCAGACTTTTCCCTCGTATCCCTGTCCTCCCGGGAGTTCAAGGTCGTTGCCTTGAGGTCGTTTGACCGAGAGGTCAGGGACAGATACAAGGTAAAGGTCGTATGTACGGACCTCGGTGATCCTCCACTGTCGTCACAACTGGATCTCTGGGTGATTATTCTCGACGAAGACGATAACGAGCCGCGATTTGTTCACCCGCACTACAATTGCACAGTGGCAGAGAACGCGCCGAGCGGAACAGCTCTTATTCGAGTCCTAGCACAGGACCCAGACTCTGGGAAGAACGCTCTGCTGGAGTACACGCTCGACACGGACGCCGATCCCAATTTCTTCCGGATTGATCCAAGATCTGGCGAAATCTCCCTCGTTGCTTCCCTCGATCGAGAGTCCATCAACAGTTTCGATTTCGGGGTGGTCGCTCGCAGCGTACAAATCGAACCCGGCACCGGAAATTCGACGTTCCGACACCTGGTCACGTGCCGCGTCCACGTGACCGTATCTGACGAGAATGACGAGATCCCGCGATTCGAGAGTTCGACCTACAAGTTCTCTGTGGGCGAGAACTTGAACTCGGGAACGGAAGTGGGTCAGGTCTCGGCCCGCGACCTTGACCTCGCTCCGCACGATGCCTTCGTCTTCCATCTGGAATTCCTGCCCGAGGATCCCATCAACGCCTCGAGCTTTGCCATCGATCCAGTCCTTGGAGTCATCTTCACCCGTCAGGTTCTCGACCGCGAGACGGCCAGTCACCACACCCTTCGCGTTCACGCCAAATCCTCCTCCACCTCCGTTTCCACGACTACCGATGCCGTCACTGTCGTCTTCGTTCAGGTGACTGACGTTAACGACAATGCCCCGGTTGTGACGTTTCCCTCCGACGATGACGACACCGTTCACGTGACCGGAAACGTCACAAAGGGTCAGATTCTGGCGAACCTATCTGCGTACGACCGAGACAGCGGCTTAAACTCTGACCTGAGATTCTCGATCTCAACCGGAAATGACCGAGGTTCCTACTTCCTCCACCCGAGAACCGGAAGTCTCGTCTGGAACGCCGATGACTGGACCGCCTCGCGCCGTGCGGAAGATGGATGCGATCCAGATCAGCTGGGGATCGTCGTCAAGGACGGCGGAATTCCAGTTCCGCTGGCGACGTCGGCGCGGCTCTACGTCGCCTTCGACTGCGACGGTGACCTCGACGATCGGAGAAAGATCTCTTCTTCTTCGCGATTGGACCTCGAGGACCGATGGAGGTTCAGCTTCTACTTCATTACGATCACTGTGGCTCTGGTGCTGCTCATCGTTCTCCTGCTCTTCATTGTCGCCAGGGTGGGATTCAGACAGAATCGAGTGGACGCCAACACCCTTAGAACGAGAAGGACGAAGAATCGAGCGGTGCCTGAGAGGCTACAGGGTGATCGACTAGGTCCAGTCTATGGAGGTTCTGTGGACTTGATGCCGGGGATGGTGATAGCGACGAGAGGACAGGCTGTTGCTTCGTCGAGTCTTGAGGTATTTCAGGTCTTTGGGAACTATTAGGATGAATTTCATATGGTGATGACTATGATGACAATGGCGTTGACTGTGACCGTCGTTATGGAAAGGAGTTCTATGATCCTGATGACGTTATGATGCTTGTGATGATGCACTTCGTGATTATTATACTTTGCATGTTCGAATGTACGATGATGATGGCTATGATTATAATAGTAAGAATGAACAGAATGAGTAAGAGCTTGTTGTTGTAGTTGTTGTAGTTGTTGAGAATGATAATGATGAGGCTGATGATCATGGTGCTGATGGTTGGCATTGGCTATGCTGAAATTGATGATGGGAATGAAAAGCAGATAATTTTGACGATGATGATTATGATTCTTATGATGATGATGATGATGATGATGATGATGCTGATGATGCTGCTGCTGCTGGTGATGATGATGAACGAAAGGTGATGGTTGACAACGGAATCACTGTTTATTTACGATCTTGATAGTGAACATGTTTTTCGCAATGTTATTAAGAATAAATATGAGAAGTTCAGCATCAATGTTAATATTACAGACACGCAGTTAATTCTTAATTAATTGTTTTGTTGCATTAGTTGGACTACAAGACAGAGAATGAAGCAAATGAACTTCGCAGACCCGACCAACAGGTCATTCAACTCAATCAAATCGTTTCTACAATTTCCACATTTAAAACGGCATCTTAAAATAACGATGGCAAAAGTCATACTGATTGCAGATTTCATTTAATTGCATTCATCCGTTCAATCATCGTTTCATTCACTCATTCATTTATCTATTTAGATGAAGCAACTCCCATAATTTAACAGTAGACCTACATAGTACATAGGCAGTAATTCATGTCATGCAGCCTCGCTACGTGGCAGAATGTCAATGCCAAGTGTGGATAAACTTAAGCAGGAGGCAATTTGTTCCCGTAGTTTCTTCTTTAATAATCATGTGCTATTGTGTCGCCGTTGTCAGTAACTTACTCACTTACTTGAATTTGACAGGGCAATGAATCAGACGATTCCTCCAATGCGGGCGACAGAGACACAGACAGCGGATGTGTTGACGTTTCATCTGTTTAAACTCTATGGCCATCTAGTGACAACTTCTACACGCATTGCATGTCATTTCTCGTTACGGTAAGCATAACACCGTCAGGGCCGTCACTGCTTCCATTACCGCAGTGCCAGTCCCAAGCTTGGGCGACGCCAATCATCTTCGTTATGTAAAACCGTTTTTAATACTGTATATCAGGTAACGGTAAGAATAGTCGACAGTTAGTGTGGCGTTGCGGGACGGGTGTAGATTCTGGACCTGGTCCGAACGTTACCAAATTTTACCCGCTGATAGCTGGCACCCAGAGCAGTCGAATGCGCCTATTCCCGACCCGGGGAGATGATCCGAAAATTTTATATGAAT
>JAQFXW010004732.1:0-10860 GCA_034693945.1 Dendrobaena attemsi
AATAACATTACATTTTGGGGAAGATGAGTTGCGAAATTTTTGGGCCCCCCTTACTGAATTTCTAGATCCGCCGCTGATTATAACCTATAGTCGAATTCAAATAGAGCCTTGAACCTTTAGTGACCTAACAATATGATCACTTACACTGTCTTTCCCAAAGTCTTGCCTGCACCTTGTCGTGGTGGGAGGGTGAATAGACAATTTCAACGTTAACCCGTTTAAATTAAAAATAAATTTAAATGAAATCCTCAATAACGAAACAACTTAAGCAAGTATAGCCTATTTTTTCTATTTTTTATCAAATTGTTAGACTGCAGAAAACATTTTCTAGTTTCCTCTTGCGCTACATAAATAGTGTATGAGCAGTGAGCACGATGCTGACGTTTGTTTAGAGCAAACACCGGTACTCGCTCATAGTTTGTGAATGGACTCTAAAAGTATTAAAGATGCGTCCATGGATTCCAAAATAAACTACCGAGGCGTCCAAATACCGTGTGTCACATTATTTGCATTAAAATATGTCCAACAATTTTTCGCGCAAGATTCTTAACCAAACTTTAACTTCGATGCTTACACCCAATTTAACCGTAACGTATTTTTATCAAGGAAATAAGAAAATCATGAAAATGTGTGATTGATGACAAAAAAATTATCAGATTTTTGGGAAGAGAGTTGCGAAATGTTTGGGGACCCCTTACTGAATTTCTAGATTCGCCGCTGTAAGTATAATTATGACGGGCAAATCCTTTAGTAACTATACTTGCTTTTCTGACATGTCTTTCAGTTTGCCATCTGCCGGGCCGCTCAAGATACTCTAAGATGTGCGCATGTTTGGCCAACGGAGGCTGTGCACTCTGTGCAGCGTGTTCTAAGCTGAAGGCGGCTATTGTCAGGAGAAAGAAGACGAGTATGTCAACTCTTGTGTACCTCATTGTTGTCGGAGCCATCTGTCTTTGGTTCGTCTGCAGTAAATCAACGCGAATCCGCATGCGCTGGGAAACCTCCACGGTTTGAATATATTTTAAATATATCATTTTGGCCCTACAGGTAGGCATAAAGAGTCAGAGGCTCTACCCCTATACCAAGCTGGGGCAACTTGCACCCAGTGGAAAATAGGGGGAATCGATTATTTAAAATTGTTACATTTAGGCCTATCCTATGGGAAATCAATTGGAAACGTGTGTGGCAATGTGCAGACCCTGAAATAGGGAAGTCACTTCGGAGGTTAAGGATAGTGATTTTATGGGGAAGGTGGAATTGGATCGAAAATATGAGGTAACGACATAAAGATCGTCAGTTTTTCAGTTTTATGAGCCCGGTTGCTAAGGGTTGGGATAGAAGCCCCCATAAAATAGAGTTTGACACAGCAAAATGCAACAAAAGGCCTACTTTCATGCAGGCAACGGTTTCCTATACCAAATTGAACCGAATTGGTAATTACAAATTGAAAACCATTTTCTCAAAGTTTGCTTCAATCATAAACAAACTTGTGCACTCGTGCATTCATTCTGTTGATATATCTCTTGTATTAATGAGGTAGAAGAAACATTTACTTGTCTGCATCTTTCTCTTGGATCGAGGCTTCTGGCTGCTGTTGACACATCTTAATTCCTATGATTCTCTGCCTTTTCAGTCTTGGCTACAGGTGACACCAGCTGTACGCAAAACTTCCGTCTTTAGGCCTATAATAGCCTAGCCTATTATAATTGGCCTACGTACGAACGGATAAGCTGCACAGTCCTCTCCTCCAATCTGCTCTAATCATCATAATTCATTTTTTAATTCATTATTAGTCTTCTTTTGTCTCTTTCCATACAATGGCATACATTCATTCATTTCGAGAATTTAGATAGCGCCTTTTCGAGAAATCTGACCAGAAGGGCTCTAGCTGCTCGCCAGCCTAGATTTATTTTATGATGCTAACTGTCATCATAAATAGAGAATAAATTACGTCAGTTAGTAAACAGTAGGCAATAGGCTCTCTAAGAGTCACGTGCAGTAGCAAGCCCTCGATTCCCTCGAAAACATAGGTTATGTAGTCAATCAGCAGATGTTCGTCAACAGTACTGTCTAACAGGCTGTTTAGAGTGGCTGTGACCATCGACTGAATTCCTTCACTGATCAGCGAGATGCTAACAACCTGAAAGGCAGTGACGTAGACCCAACGATTCACAGTTCATAGTTCTATATATATATGTATATATATACATATACATATATATATACTATATATATATAGTATGTATATATATAGGTCTATCGTGCATAATTACGTATTGTAGCCTATATATATAATTATAGTTCCTATGGAAAGAATGGCCTGATGCGGTTTCGCATGGTTGAGACGACTGCGAACTCATCTAACTATAGGCCTACTCCGAGGTGGAGAAACCAACTTGTTTTTGAGAAACGAAAAGTTTTTTTTTTCTATGTTTCTTTGGTTTTAAGATTTTCCGATTTCAGGTGACGTGAAGATAAACTCCAACTCAGATTTAATACAGCTGAGATTTCTGACTAATAAACACAAAATAATTGATGACAGTTGATTTTATTAGGCCTACAGTTAAAAGCTCTGATTCTATGTTTTAAGCAATTGAATCAACGTTTATAAGCAATCTTTAAAAACCAAATATCAAAAATTCTTGTTTTCTAAGAATTTGTTTGTTTTTCTTTTAAAAAAACAAAGAAGCCAAACATTGAAAAAAACAAAGTTTTTCCACATATCCAAAATTCTTGTTTTCTAAGAATGTTTTTGTTTTTCTTTTAAAAAAACAAAGAAACCAAACACTGAAAAAACCCAAAGTTTTTTCACACTCTTCGATGCAGCGTTGATACTATTGTTTTGTGAACTGAACACGTGACACGGAATTAAACCGTAGTCGTCGTCGTCGTCGTCGTCGTTGTTGTTGTTGTTGTTGTTGTAGGCTGAGCATGACTATTGTCTGGACATACGCTGGTCCGATCCACGCTACTGTTCACACTCACCGGTCGGGGACAACGTAACGTCGAAGCAGGGGGCTTCGTTCAACCTCTCAGCAGCCTATCTCGCTTCACTTGGAATTCCACTGACGAACTTCGTTCCGCTTGAGCGAAGCGCAATCGACCGATTCGTCTTCGTGACAGCGGCGAGCGGCGGCGGATATCTACACATAGTAATGGACGCGATAGGAAACGTCCAGCACCACTTTCCCAACCGATCCATTTACTTCTACGACCTGGACGAAAACAGACCAAACGATCAAATCTCTAAGGTATGAGATCGATGTGGAGCGAAGCAACTGATGAGCGTGGGTCGTGGTGGTGTAGTGATATGGGCGGTGCCTAGTGACTCGAGGGTCGCAGGTTCAAACCTACCTGAAGCCACTGTGTTATCTGGCTTACGAAGGCTGAGTGTGCCCACGGGAATCAATCTTAGATCTTATATCCTTCGTACCAGTCTCTTATTTATTGTACGCTAATAAGCTCCCTCCCCTGCAGAGCAATTGTGAGTGAAGAACTTGCTCAAGGTTCTTTTAACTACTCTGTGGCTTGAGGAGGTGGATTCGAACTGACGACCCTTCGTACTCAAGGCACCAAACTATACCACGGAGCCCCTCGATTGTCATTACGTCGACGCTTAACGAATCTTTCAGGTAACACTTTATAGACGTATAGACCTATAATGGCCGCATTAAGTATTGTAATATTTATTTGTAAATAATGCTATCTTAGCATGGGAAATAATATTATACTCCAAAACAAGCACGATTTTATTCCTCTCGTTTCCGAAACGCTGGGCCCCATGAATCGTACAGGGCGAGCATTTCTGTTGAAGTCGGGGCACCGGATGGCAGCTGTTTCCGGTGACCTTCGAGAGACGACGGTCTACCTGTTTCAGCGCTTATCAATTTGCACCTTGCAACGGTTCAACGCCGTAGCTTTTAGAGGGACACGTTTTCACATGGGCCCACGGGGGACGAGGAACGTTAACTCCACATGGATAGCTTCTTAGAGCCTGAGGAATCATTTCTACATTGGGCAAAAATATTATAAACAGACATAGGGTCTATAGGCCTACTTTCTTGTGTTAGTGAAATGCTCAAATTAGGCCCATAGAAAAGAAAGCGGCTTACTACAACTGCATCGAAAACATCTCTTCTTTTATCTGACGGCGATAGCTTACGTAGATGTTTGAAACTTGAATAGATTTCCGCTGTTTGTAAATGTAAAATAATAATTATATTATATTTGAAGATACGGAATATCTGTAACGTGAAATACCGGGTTTTCAACTACAGTCTCTATCCAGCGCACGTCAGAGGACTAAAGGTCTACTCCTTCAAACCGATCATCGTTCATGTAAGTCAGAAATCACACAATGACGGATATCTCGGCCAAGAACACTAAGCATACCGTATAATTATATATTGAGATAGGCGTAAGAAAATATTATTGCTGAGCATTGCTTACATTTAGGCTAACAGGGCGTATGTCGTAGGAAGGATGGACGCAGATTGCGCCCAATTTGGGCCAGGAGGAATGCTACCCCCTAATGAAAGAGACCAGAGGGAAAAGTAACAACAAAGAGACTTTTTAAAAGTGCACGATGACTAAACAAGGTAATAAACTTTTTGCGAGTACGTTTGGAAAATGTAGCACAAAGGGGAAGTCTTGACTGTAAGAGTTCGTCAGTTTTTCTCAGGGGTTTGCTTCCAGGTCGCAGGTGGATCGTACATGTAGGCCCTGTAGGCTAACACACACATGCCTCTCAACAATGCACTCTCGTTACGTTTTTACCAGCAATAGGGCCCACAATGCACGATATTACCGAAAGTTTTATTTTCAGAATTAATCTCAACTAAAATACTGGCAAATTTATTCAGGTAAATACGTATGAATTTATGTAGCTATTCAAGCGACACTATTGTTACGCACTATGCTAGCTGCTTCATTTACAAGACACTGTAACAGCCTAGCCCATCTGACTATGCAAGCAAACAGGCATATACCTGCACATTCACAGGCGATTGTGAATATGCTAGTAGCAGTCTGTGCAACAACAAATATAGCATTACGACCAAGCCTGCATTTGACTAGCTAGGTTCCAGTTAGTCCATGCTAGGCCTACCAGCCCTTGACTGAAAATGTTATAAATAATGGGTCTACGACTCTACGATTAGAAAACCTAACTTATAAATGTATGCATTCTAATGCTGTCCTTAGATATTATATTAATTGTAAAATGTTACATAATTTCGTCAAAATTTAATTTGATTAAACATAATTTGGGGGGGGCTACTATACAAATTTTTGAACCAGGCCTCGTCGTCGTCGTCGGTGACTTATTTGTCTGCACGAACTTTGGCGCATCATGTACAACCTCTCTCTAGGAATCCCTCTGCTGCGCGGCATGCACCAACGCTCCAATGACAGTCCGGTCCACGTCATCCATCCACATTCTCCTAGGTCTTCCTCTGCCTCTTGATCTCCCCCGTTCCTTCGATGATGATATCGTTTTCCAGGCAGTTTGCTGTCTTCCTAATGATGTGTCCAAAATATTTTAGCTTCCTTTTCACTATCTCACCCCACTGCCGTTCTCCACTTACTTCTTTCAGCAACTCCTCGTTGCTCTTGCTAGCTGTCCACGGTATCCTCAATATTCTTCTGTATGATGTTGTTCAAATGTCCTTATTCTTCTTCGTTCGCTCTTCCTGTAGGCCTATGTCCAACCCGTCCATGCCTCTGCACCGCAGTACCTTGCTATCGGCTATTATCAGTGCACGCAGCTATCTCAACTTAGTCTGAGTTGCCATGCCTTTGTTTTTCCATATTGTTCCCATTCCCAATAATACTTTCTTCGCCATTCCCACTCTTGCCTTTGAACCAGACCTACAAACTGTTAATCCTGCCCTGACAGGGCTATGAATAGGAATTAATTCCGCGATGACTTCGAATGCAGCGCTGCGCCCTCTTGTGCAGATTTGTCTTATTAAAGCGCGCTACGAAATGTATTATTTAGTTTTATTATTTTCGTATTGTTTTGCAATATTCGTATTTTTTAACTTACATATCATTATTACCGTTTCCATTGTTTAACGACATCTTATGGTTGTCTGGACCGTACGCGTTGCAGGACGTATATCAACGCTGCAGATGCCTACGCCCTACGGTCACTGATGGATTTAGTCATGAATCTACTCGATTCTTATTTACTACTCTACAGCTCTCTTATACTTATTGCAACGCATCAATGTATAGCCATAATGGGCCATTGGGCCTACATGTATTACATTAAATTACTCAAAATCTTGTGGTTTTGAGAGTCTTGTTATCCTGACTCTGTTGCAGGCAATGTTGATGGAATTCCCCGGCGTCTTTTGGATTGACTCGTCGATTCGATTCCACAAAAGCAATCTCACTTCCTCCCTCGATCAGGTCTACGAGAACCGTGGAATTCTCGCCTTCGGTCGCTCCCATCACTCCAACTTTGCTGCCACGCATCCCGGAATGTACAGCTTCCTTCCTATCTCAGCGGCAGATGCCAGTAAGACAGAACAGCGAGATGCCAACAGCATCTTCTTCTATAGAACGGAAGAAGTCTATAAGAGGATTGTACTCTGGTGGGTTCTGTGTGCACTTAAGGAGGAGTGCATGGCAGCTGGGCGTCAGTTAGCCTGTAGTTTCAATGGTAAAGCAGTGTGGGCTGGATGTCATCGTTTTGATCAGTCAGCCATCAACATACTAATGGCTCGTCACTTTCACTACGATGACCAGAAGTACTTAAGTCGTGATGCGATACTCACTGTTGAACGAGGAAGCGCTCATCAAGAACTTCTCGAAATCTGTTATAGAAATAGAACAAAATCCGCCGATTACTTCGCGTGATTATATATCTGGACGTCGGTGAATACGCTGGTCTCCCTGACGTGGCTTTTGTGGGCGCTGAGAAGTTTTCGGAGATTTACATTTACATTACATTTTTACGTCAGACTCACAACGACTGAAGCTGTAGACCCTACAGTACATCTACGTGCAGCATGCATTGCAATAATTATGATAGCATAATATGCCAACATATTGCTATCATGGAGCATCATGCTATCCTGGAGTATAATAATTATTATTAAGCTCCATGTCGGATTCTGATTGATTGATAGGAGGACTTCTCGTTTTGATTGGTTGATACAATGATCTCTCATTATGAATTGCTAATAGAATGACTTCTTTTATTTCGAACTGTTGCTACGAAGACATCTTATTGCAGCCCTTTAATAAAAATTAATAGTAATCCGTTTAACGTAACTGCTGTGTAATCGGTATTTCACTGTAGGGGTGGGTAACTGATTGGTCAGAGCGCTCAGCCGGTAATGCGGTTACCAAGCTGTTAGTTCGACCCTCGTTCAAGACTGCTATAGACCTACTGTTAGTGGCCTTGACGCAAGTCCTTGATTCATACTTTTTTGCGTGTGTCTACTTCTGAACTAATATCAAGGCACAATATGATGTAGGCTTTACTATATTGTTTTTGTAGATTGCATCCACTAGAAACGGAAAAGTGTTACTTATAATTATAGCAAACATTTTGGTATAAATCGCACAACGCTTTTAGTTAGATGTCGAATCAATGGCCGTTTAGTAACATTCTATATTTTGTATTTGATTTTATTCGGTTGATTACCATCTAAGTTCTAACCTAATAATAATTACTGTGCTTTTAAGTAGGCAACAGGAAAAGTGGATAGACTTGAATTAAGCTTATCATTAACTTTCTCTAGAGGTTTGAAGCTGAGCAATTTGCCAGTTGATAGCTTTTACTGTAACATTTCCAGGTTTAAATCAATCGTTAGTTTAGGGGTCAACACATGATTGACCCTTTCGGCATGAGACGACTAGCGAACTCCGATATAAAAAAAGATACGTTGTTCTGGTATCAATTCCGCTGACAGAGACGGACAGACAAAAAACTTAAGGCCATCAAACAATAGCATGCTTAGACTGAGCTGAGTGGGCTTGAGTGGGAATAGAACGATAGAATCCACTGTCATTGTAGGCCCTATAGCGGAATAGTTACGGTTTGCCCCAACGACCTCTTATATATCACTAGACGGAGCTTCCTGTGTTTAGCTGTTCGATGACGCTGGCGAAATATTCAAGAGTAAGAAACAAGAGTATATGCCAGGTACATGATGCTGTGAATCTAAAAATAGGTATAGGCGAAACTGTCATTTTATTTAAACGCCAACAATGGTTTATCAAAATCCGGTGTTGCGCATGCGCATTGAGGATGCCCAGCAACATGGCGGCGTCCAGTAAAACTGGTTTTGGTGACTCGGCAGAAGTCACGTGATACCGCAGGCCTGTCACGCTTGGTCGCTTGGTCGCCGCTGGTCAAGTATACACTTTATCTGAACACAAAATTATGTCAACCTTCATACAGGGTGGGCCGAGAAAGGAACCCCATATGTGTTTCCTAATACTTTTGTCAAAGGTAGGAGCTTTTATATTAAAATTATTTCAGGCTGAAAGGCAATTTATATCTACATGTAACTGCCAAATTGCACAGAAATATTTCACACAATATAAACGTTATTCAACTTCTAATGACGTCACCCTCTGTATTTGATGGTTAAAATAACGTTTAACAATTTTTTGCTAATATTTCCGCTAAAAGCTAAAATCATTTAATGAAATTCTACCAGCTTAAGATACAGTAGTTCATATTTATATAATACGGCCAAACTTTACCAAAATATTTCAAAGTCAACAATATTTACAGCATTATTAGCGTGAACACCTTCTAAATTTTGATGAATCCGAAAGTGTATGCATCGAGCGTTCATTTTATGGCCCACTCTGTAAATTTATATAGCGCATATGATATTAAGCTCTTCAGAGGCGCTCTCAGCCGAACCACGGCTAAATAAGTGAGTATTAAGCTGACAGGAACAGCCAATCTTGAACGTGTTTGCGAGGCCTAAGAGTACATTCTCTTAGCAGTTAAACAATAAGGTTTACTTAGGCCTACAATATTGAAAAACAACGTAATTGCCTTGAGGCATTGTTTATTAGTCTGAGTAAGCTGACAACACCACGTACACAGAACCCAGCAGTCTTGACGTCGCTTTCTCCGTCAACTAACTACATTAGCTTTGTAAGTGTAGACCCAAAATTATTACTGCACTAACCAGTGTTTTAGTTGTCCAAAATCATCTGCTGGTTGGGTCAGAAACTGAACTCTCGGAGGCGTAATAATATAAACCAAAAACAGATGACTTTTAGTCATTACTCGTATTTCTCAGTTAACAGCTTCAACCCAGTCCTAATATTTTCTGTCGCAAGCCGTTAAGATCTGATGACCTCCAATTTTAGTCATTATTCATATTTCTCAATAATAAGTCCTGATTTATCAGCTTTCTTCTCTCCTTTTTCTCTTTTCCGAAGAACAAATAAACTGAGGGATTCGGACAAGTTACTGGGTGTTCAACCCCTCCCCTCCCCAACAATTGAAACACTGCCACTATAACTACTTAGGCTTATTGTTGTGATTCGACCGCAAGGATATTCGAGCAACCAGCAAGTACACCTCAGGCCTTTTCATTACACCATAGTTAGTTACAGCTAAAATTTGTTTTTGCTCGTTTTGTACACACGTCATTGAGTTAAGCCTTTCAAACAACTAATTATTCGAGAGAGGAAGACACGAGACAGACTCCGAGAGATTTACCAGAGGCCTAGTAGCGTCAAACGATTCTTTGCCAGAGGATATTTTATAAAGAAGAATTGTTTTGTACGACTTATGGGTATACTTTTTCTGTTCAAACTCACCATGTCGGATATTTTGTTAAAAGGAGGATATAATTTACAGAGAAACATTGACGTGACATTGGCGCTGGTACGAAGTCCTATTATACAACTAACTAAGTCAGTTATACACGCACAATCGCACACACGAGATTGTGACAGCCCAACGAATCGTTGAACTGTTTCCTCGCAGGCCTATTGCATCAATAAAAGTCTCGAAATGTTTGATATGTGACTGTATTCTACTGCGTTTACACTCTACTGCGCATACGTTGCCCTGTGGCAAAATGATGACCTCATTTCTTTCAAATCGACACTACTGGTCTGCAGCGCTTTGCATATCGTGTGTCTCTGGCAGACGACGACTATCTGCGCTGGTCCGGCGCTGTCTTGAAGGCCCTTCCGTATCTGCGGGACCTTTACTCCTCCACCGCTCTTCACTCCGCTCGCTTCTCCAAGGGGAATCTCTTTTGTACTGCTCTCGCGATCCGCAGTCAGGCAATGCCGACCATATTCTCAGTCACTGGCCCTATGACCTGGAATGGTCTTCCTGTTTGGCTCAGCCTTATGGCCTTGATCTTAGCACCTTCTTTTGATTTTCACTATCACAGCCTTCTACACGCATTCACCCAAGCGGCTGTATATATACACAGACCTAAGTTAAAGCAATGCAACGTTTATATAATTATTCGTTTATTGACTGCAATGAGTTCTCACTTGGAATTTTTTCGACTTGTCAAAGGCATTTGATACTGTGTACCATCAGATTCTGCTAAAAAGTTAGAGCATTATGATATTAGAGGCATAATACTACAGTGGTTTTCTGATTAGCCTATCTAAATTCCAGGTCTCAGTATCTGTTTTTGATGGATGTTGTTCTGACATAAAATAAAGATCATTCGTTGTGGTGTTTTCTAGGGCTCCATATTGGGGCCATTACTGTTTTTAATATACATAAATGATTTATCACGTAGGCCTATTACTATTCAGTTTCATTTTGAGCTGTTTGCTGATGATACCAATGCATTTATGTCTGACAAATCAATTGTCAACCTTATTGAGCGTGCAAATCGTGAATTG
>JAQFXW010004733.1:0-10860 GCA_034693945.1 Dendrobaena attemsi
TCGTCATAAATTAGGTATGCCTGGACGCGAGGGACGAGATATCTCGTTCTCCAGAGTCCTGTATTGATAGGCTTAACAACGCAAACAATGCTACAATGAATCTTGCCGTCTCAATGGTCTTTGACAGCAGTGATGCGTGGCTGATTAGCATTTGAGTCGATTCAGCACATGCTTTGATCCATTAGACCAGCGGCGAGTGCCGGCGACGCGTATACAGAGTTTAAATTATGACATGGCTTCTGCGCTTCGGAGAACAATAGACCCGTCGGTGTCACTGTAGCCCCCTCGAATGGTCAGTTAGATTCTCTCGCTGTTGAACTAAATTTCTTTTCGCGGTGAATGTGTTAGGTCTACTTTCCTTGATTTAAACAAAAATATATTGTTATATAATTAATCATTGCCTGATTAGTACAGGATGTAAAAAGTAGCAACACCCTGCCAGTACCCCTACATAGATCCCAACTGTTTTATATAACTCATGTAGGTCCAAATTGATGTCTATGGAAATTCTGGCACGGAGTTGATGATGTTTGTAATTATTTGTGAAAGCATTGTTCTTGACTGATTTAGACATTTTATAAATGTCTCGATTTCTTTATTTCTCTAGCATGGTTCTAGCTCTATCTCGTCTCCAGGCATGCCAGAGGATCTTTAAGAACACACTGTTGCAGCCTGTGTCAAAATTGGATCAAGTAGAACTGATGAAGCGGATCTATTTCCTGAGTGGCAGAAATTAAATAACATATCTTGCTCCAATTGCTATGAATCCACCTGTATCTGTGGCCTTATTTTTGTAATCTTATTTTAATGAATTTTATATTTACACTGCACGAGAACAGATTTTTCAATAGCAGACTATTGACGCTGCCAAAGAAATAAATTTACCATTACTTGGAAGTGTCTAATAAGGGGTCATCCATTTAGTACGTACGCAAAATACGGAAAAAATTGCCCCTCCCTGTACGCACGTGTACTTTTTATTTACCACCGCGTATGCCCATGTGATGCAACCATCCCTCCCCACAAAAACCTATAGAACAGTCTACATACTAAGGACCTACAATCCACACTGAACCAATGAAAAGCTAACAATGTTGACAAGTTCAATAAAATTGTTTAATAAAAACGTGTAGAATGAACGACTTTCGAGCAATGTAGGCCAACCAGTTTATCATTATCAACACCTTGTAGCCTACATGCAACCGTTCCGAGGCAGCAGCAGCAGATGACCTACTAATTCTTGGGCAGACTCAATTGAAAGACGTGTCATCCGGGGCTCAGCCTGACTCATGTCTGGGGCTAGGTCTAGGCCTGCATGCATTATTGCATGTGGCACAGAGCTGGGACCCCTCTTCCTGCGTGTGCGCAAAATACGCAAAACATGCATTTCTGATGACTTCCCCTCTGTGCATACGTATTAATTGGACGACCCTTAAACGAGTTGTGTTATTTGGATGTATGTTGTATTGTTGTGTGTATTTAATAAATCATGTGTTGTAGTGCTGATATGTAAGCAAAGGCATAGTAAAGAATCAAAATAACGATCAGAAAATTGGGGAAAACTAAAAGAAATGTTTCTACATGTCAGTTATAGAATCATGTTTAAGGTATCTGTATATATGGTGAACTAAAAAAGTGCTTGTTTTCAGGTTTCTTTAGTAAGAATGTTATCTAAGTAATATAGAAGCAAAAGTAGTGTTATATAAACAATGTTCAATGAGTTTCTCTTTTAGTATTGTAGTTCAGTGTTTTATTAACCGAGTACATAGTGGATGACAGTTGGCATTTATTACAATTAAAGTAATAATTCTAGGTTTTAAATTTAATTAAGCAAATGAATCAATGTTCACAAACAATCTTTAAAAATAGAAAACCCAAAAACAAATTTATTGTGTTTTTTGTTCTTTCTAAAAAAAACAATGACAAAACAGTTTTCAGCTCTGAGCAGTAGGGTCTACAGCGCCAGTTAAGATTGGGGAACAAATCAATGAAGGAAGTTCAATGGATTGTCGCAAATGCCGGGAAGTGTGAAGAACGAGACCACGGATCGAAGGTCAACGGAATAGAAAACGGAGAAGGCGACCGGAAGCACCGAAATATCAAGTCACAGATATAATTATATACTCAATAATCCATTGGGATACTCCAAATGGATATGTAGTCTGAAGCTGTTTGGGGAGAATCATTGGGAGCAGGTCAGCATAATTATAGGCTAGAGCAGTGGTTCTTAACCGGTGTTCGACCCAACCCCAGGAGTTCGGTGAGCCACTGCCAGAGGTTCGGCATAGGTCCTCTGAAATATATGTATATTCAGGGTAAGTGAGTTCAAATGAAAAATCATTTGATATTTTATTTTATTTAGCACAGTTAGTTAACTGTAAGTAGTTCATTGCATTGAATGTGCTCATATTGTATCATATTTTCATACATATCTTTACCTCTTTTTTTGTTCCCATTACTACAAAATTTGTTGTTCAAACTTGAGGGGTTCGGTGAGGGGTCGCGGATTCTTCTTGGGGTTCGGCACCCTTGAAAAGGTTACGAACCACTGGGCTAGAGCCTTGGTAGCCTATAGGTGATTGTCAACCGAGGATCGATATTTTGATGAGTGAGCCGAGTGAAGATAAACACACAGAGGATCGATGATCAGAAAGAAAAAGAAATCAAGAACAACAATTTTGGAAAGCATAATTTAGGTAGGCCTACAAGTCGTACATTTGAGAAAACTGGACCCTCTTGTTGTCGTTTGTCCCGCACATCAAGACCTTGACCTTTTTTGTTACTATAAAATGCGTCAGTTAGACCACATAATATTTAAAGCGTACGCGTATATTCTGTGGTAAGACTGTTAAGAGTTGTCTTGCGCCGTTGTTCTCTGTCCTCCTTTTGTTCACCTAGGCCTATTGCCATTGGTAGGCTGCATGCCTCTTTTGTGAATCGTTTGGATCCTTGAGCATCTGCATGACTTTGCGCTTTATCTTCGTGAGTTCTTTACTTTTGTCTGTCGTAATCGTAACTCGAGACTTCTATAGCGCCCACAAAAGCGAAGTCGCTGGAACCAGCTTATTCACAGACGCTTAGTCAATTCTTGCTCATTTAAACTGTGTATGTAATCATACTGCGTTCTTGTCAATGTGAGAGTACAATAAACGAAACTTATTACTATTTCAATTCTATTATTGCATCGGTCGTCGTGTCACGCGGTCTGCCTCTTTAAAGACGACAATCGTAGCGCGATAAAATATTACTGTCACTGCTGACTAGAGAACCGTTGCCGATGAGAAGTGAGGACATCCGGTCCACTTATATCCCACAATGCTTTGGAGGTATGGGAGCCTGATCGGTTGTGTCTAACAAGTACTCTTTGTTGTTAGTTATATGAAGTCAAAATCACTTAATTTCTGGTTGTTAGCAGCGGCCACTTGAACTAATTCGTGTGGAATTATAAAGGTAATGGATTTAAATGTTCAATTGTTGCTGCTGTTGAACAGCTGGAGGTCAAAAACTTGTTAGAGATAATGTGTTTTGACCTGTCTTAAGAGCAAAAATGTCTGCGTGTCAAGGAAAATTATACGCCACTATTTAGAAATTATTCAGACTAACTGTGTACTTCATCACTCAAGTTCATTTAGATTTTTGATTTAATTATATGCAGCACTGAGTTCGCTTTGTGTTTATGTGTGCTTGTCAAAAGTTCAAAACGATAACTTAGGACAGGATGGTTATGTTGCGCGTTTATTATTTCCTCACAGGGATAAGCTGATCCTTATCAAAAGTCTTAAATGGTGCCCTAGCGAATCGTCGAAACCCGAATCGCCGAAAAGATATTATCGCCGAAACCGTTTTTACTGAGAGACTATCACTGAAGACGCGAATCCTTTTATCGCCTATATTTTAAAAATTTGCTTAATACTAATCCATAATTAAGGAATGCATTGAATAGGGTGTGTGCTATGGCAGCCTTTGAGTAGATTTTCCAGTTTTCGATACATCGGACACTTTATAGAAAATCCATTCGGCGAATCGACCTACTTTGAAGTTTAATCGCTTTTGGTGATTCGGGATTCGACGATTCTGGTAGACACCACCTAAGTTGGTGCTCAGTGGAAAGAAATGTGTCGTTCCTGTGCAGCATGGGTGTCTACCCGAATCGTCGAAACCCGAATTGAAGAAATCCAATTTCTGCCGATTTGCTGAAACGGGTTTTCTACTACGCAACCGATTTGCGGATAACTATTTCGCTTATTTAACTAACCCTAAGCGACACATTATATATTATGAATTAGAACTGTCATTAAAACAGACAGGAGATACACGTTCTGAATATAAAAGTTTTGGCGATTCATCGATAATTTCCGTTTGGCAATTCAGGTTTCGACGATTCGCTACGGCACCGCAGCATGTAAGAGCACGTAGGTGCTTGGAACTGTACACTGTACAGGTTTCTTGTAATTATGATGTCATCATGCTAGATAGAGTGGTGGCTTATGGAAACAGATTAGTTTGCACATTTAGTCTGAGCAGGGACTACATAGGCCAATTAAAATTTCAAAATGAACAGCAATGATTTAGTGTGTCATAGGCCAATTTGAAGCTTATTGATAATTTTATTTAAGTGAAGGCGAAAGTAAAGCCGATTTTTAATATGATGTATGAATTCGTTTCCGATATCATATTTGTACCTATTCTACCACATTCTTCATACCGCAATGGAACTTCAAAGGCTTTAGAACATTATCATACTCTTCCTATTTTTAAATAAAACCCATGTTAATTTTGCCATACTATTCCATGATCAATTCCTGTCAGGATGGAGACGATTTAAATCGGTTGATTAAAATCGTGATTTAAATTTGTAATTAAAAGCATGATTTAAATTAGTAATTACAATTTACCTTAATGTAAACAACATATAGCAGTGAGAATAAATTTAAATCAATTACTGTTAAAGCCAAAGTAATGTCAATTTGTAAGCAAAACAGGAATGAGATTCACACTGACAAACTCGTTGCAAACATCATGACAGCATAGCATTATGAGGAGTACTGATGAGTAGCTGTAGTTATTGAACCTTTTAGCTGTGCAATTGCAGATGAAGTTGAAATTTGGAAGAAGCTTAAAATAGACCTGAAACTTTTAAATGCGAATGTGAAGAATAAAATCTGGGTTTTCTTCTTAAACTTATCAACAAGAAGCCATAACCAGAAGAAGACACTTGTCCTGGGGAGGGATAAACTTGAATTGCTACTAAAGTATTCTACATCTGCCTGATGAGAGGTGAAATAGTAGTGTTTAGTTTACAAGTTGTAAGGTGTAACTCATAACTTGCAATGCAATATGATTTTACAGTTTAAGCAGAACATAAACTGCTTCACGAGATTTTACTGTCTGTTCATCGTTCAAACTACTAATTAATATTTGATATATATTTTCAAAGTAGGCAAATCGTTTTGTATTGCTGCAAAATTAAAGGAAGTAACTGTTACCTAATAGTAACTTAAAATAATGCATATATGATATGCTGACATTTTCAGCTACTCACAAAAAGGCGGTAAATAGTAAAGAATTTACTATGCAGAAAAATTCTGATTTAAATTATCAAAGCCGATTTAAATTTAAAAAAATCCAATTTAGCTGAGGCAGAATGGTCTCTCGGGTTGCCTATAGTGCAGACTGATGCCCGAAAGACAGAATGACAGACATAGCAAATTGTGGTAAGCATAATTAAGATAGACAGATCTTCAGTTGACGACTGAAAGTCAATATCAGTTTCACCCGAAACCGATAGGTAACTTTTTGATTTCGACCGAAGCTACGCTGAAGGTGGAACACTTAATCAGCAACTGTCCTGTGGAAAATTCGAATTGTTCCTGCTTAGTTCTAAAGTGATATCAGCGAGTCTGTTGTACTTTGATGAGCAGAACACCTGTCATGTAGCCATTAGGCCTAAATATTTGCAAGTTGGACATTAATTAAGTGGCCGAATAGTTATTGTACAATAATTATCTATAGAGGACCTCTGCTCGTCTAATGAAATCTCGCTTTGACTGCCGTGAAAGTGCCTGCCTTATACAGAAGCACCTCGATCACAAATGAGACGAACATCACCGCTGTCAAATTTTATAGCATTGACAAACCAAGGTCGGAGTCGAAATCTGAGATAGGCTAACGTAACCATTGTGGCATTATTTTTCAGCAAGCCTAATCCTGTGGCCTCTTAGCATACAGGCAGACCTTGATAAGAACTAGTTTGCATGTCCCTAACAGTCAGTGTGTTAGGATTTGAGCTGTGATGTTCCAAAACTGAAGCAATTGGAATATCCCTAGTTGGTGCTTCTGTCACTGAAGTGTTTTTTTAGCAATAGAAAGCATCTTCTCAACTTTCTGCTAAGATAGTGATTTCAGTTCTTGCCATCTTGTGCAATCCTTCAAGAGCTTATTGTTTCAGTTAATAATTAATAGCTGCTTTCAAGCATGCATATTTATCTGGGTCCTGTGCTTGCAATGGCTGAGAGATGAAGTGATTACTAGTGACGAAAAGTTCAATATGACAATAATTGTCCTTCATCCACATTTTCACCCTTTTTCATATGAATGGCAACAACCAAAATAGGATAGCTTCTGTCTAACAGCCACATAAATTTATAAAGAATGCATGATGCCGGGAAGAATGTAAGGTTTTTCATCTGCTTACCTTTCTGTATTTTAAACTTCAGAAGGAGTGTTCAACTGCTTTTGTGGTAAAAACTGATGTTGATTTAATTGTAAATTCACATTTGTCATTTCTTGTCATTTTCTGTCATTCAGATCATTGCTTTTTTGGTCTCCAGTTGCATGGTTATTCTGTTGTGAAATTGCAGTCATCAGTGCTTGTGAATACGCTGGTGTCCTGTGCATGGCTTTAAATTGGAGTATATACGATCACTTGACTATGATCATGATCCTCTTGCTGTAATCTCCCTCAGGGTGTCAAATGTAAATAACTGTTAGTTAACCGTTTTTAATAATGATTGTGGTTTTATGTCTTGTAGATAGCATATGTTGCATACTGTGAGGCAGCAACAGAAGCTGGTGGTGAGTGGTCATTGATGGAATTGCTGGTGGGGTTCTTCGACGTATAGCTGCTGGCCAACTAATCATGGATCAACAAGATGATATGATGGATATAATTGAATGTCCAGATGATGACGATGATGAAGAGGAGGACGATGAAGATGATGAGTTGGAAGAGGAGTACGTGATGAGTCTTGAAACAGAGCCTGCAAGTTTGGCACCAAAAGCTTTTGAGGACGAGGAATATCATTATGAGGTTCTTACAGCTGATCAGATTGTACAGCACATGGTGGACTGTATTAAGGAAGTCAACACAGTCGTCCAGGTATTTTATCTGACTTATGCGTTTCATGTGGCATATGTTGCATGCATTATCATCACCGAGATAATGGATCAATAGTCCTCCAATGAAACGTGTTTGTTGACGGACTTAGGTAATGTGCTCCACAATTTGCAGGTTGCTTTCAAAGGGAATACAGTAGAACAATGCAGAATTCATACAGAAAAGGAGTTGCCCAAAATAGATCATTTGCAGATTAGGGTGTGACCGGAATTCGGTAGTGATCCGGATCTGGGCCCGAATTAGTGGTATCCTGAAGTATCCGGATTTGCCAAACACTTGTAGCAAATATTTACCAAATCCAAATGTATAAATCTGTATTATTGATAAAAACATACCTCCAGAAATAAATTATTCTCTTCTGCATGGACTTCTGTCTTAGTCTATTAGTAAACCTCTTAGCCCTTACACTTATTGTAACCCAAATTACTTATTGAGTAATTAATTTCAAATAAGTAAAACTTAAACATGGATGCCACGGTAGAGCCACATGAAACTTAGGCATGTTGCAAGCGAGGATATCCGGATTCGGCAAATATTAAGGCCAACTTTTTGGTATCCGATGGAAAAATCATATCCGGTCACCCCCTATTGCAGGTGTCTTGTATGAATGTCCCTAGGGATCTTGTAGAAAGCGCCCAAAGGAAATGCTACTACCGAGATTTGGTGTCTTTGCCTTCTAAGTTCTAGTTTGTACTTTCTACACTAGTACATTTCAAAATACCTCACTCTTTATCTTTAATGTAATTTGACAGTTGAATTAAAAGATATTGTTAAATTTACTCACTTTACACATCAGAATGGTTGGACTTGAACACTTGGTGAATTGATTTGTGTTGGTGATGTATACCAGCAAGTTAAACCTGGTCCTAATGTGTGGATGTGCTTGCTCTTTGTAAAATTTTTAATTTAAGCGGTTATGATTCTACTTTATATCTGACCGGTATGATGTTATTGGTTCTTGCTTTAGATTCCAGCAACCATAACTAGGATCTTGTTAAATCATTTTAAGTGGGATAAAGAAAAGTTGATGGAATGGTAAGAACTGAATCTTCTGCATTTGTTATACTTAATGGTTATCAGTGGTTTAACTGAATTTACACGGTACCTTCGTGTACAGTTCGGATTCAAATATTTTGGTAACTTCTAAGGAATTGGGCAATAATGAGACTTAATTGTGGTGAAGAAGCAATATTGGCATGTACTGTCTACCGTGTTCAACTATAGTATAAAAACAGGGTTACTAAGCTAACAGATTTACAGTGTGATAATGGAAGTCCGACACTTACGATTGAATGTAACTTTAACTGGTGACATATGACACTTTGAAGCCCTGTTACTATTTTGCTTTGCATTTTTCTCTTTCAACAGTATTAACATGTAATTGTTATTAACTATGTTTCAAAATATTATGATGTCAGTTTCAGAACAGGTGTGTTTGGTTAGTGTATCATTTGAAAGTGAGCCTGGTTCTTTGTTGTAGTTATTATGATGGTGATCAAGAGAAGCTGTTTTCAGAAGCTCATGTTGTTAACCCGTTCAGAAATCCAACTGTCACATCGTCATCGTCTGCTGTTCACAGGCAGTCCAAGGTCTGCAGCTTTGTAGTTGACATTCTGTTTGGAGGGGAGTGCAGGCTAACAAGTCATTATATCAAGACTGCTGATATTTATGTTGTACTCAGTGCTTAAATTCAGCCGGATCTGAGATTCGGCATCTCGGATTTGAGATCCACCACCTCAAGTAGGAAATCCACGACCTCAATTGAGAGATCCGCTACCTCAATTCAGTGATCCACCATTCAAAATCCGATAACCATTCTTTAGCCTTACAGTGATTTTCAATAATGATTAGAGTTATAGCAAACTGCCTAAATACATGTTTGCCTTAGTCGCCTGCTTGAAAATCACGACCCTCGAGTCAGTGGCCAACAATCTCCAATAAGAGTCCTACTAGGTCATCTGTTGTAGCCCAAGACGGCAGTAGGACTACGTGTTATGCGTTTAAGTAGAAAATTTAGATTTCTTACAATTAATGTCTGTAGGCACTCAAAATAATAAAATAATCATAATATTAAGCCTGCTAATAAGAAGTAGACTAGATTACATTCGAGCTAGGGCTAACAGTAGTTACTATTTTCATCCATTTGTGACTCAATCGTTTATTGAAGACAATTTGTTTGATTAGTTACCTTTAAGCCTGTGAAATTTTATTTTAAAATGTTTACATTTGGCGGAGATATCAAATGTTTACATTTAGTGGAAATATTAGCAATATATTGGTACAATTTGGCAGTTATATGTATATATGAATTGCCTTTCAGTCTGTAGAATTTTATTTTAAACTTCCTACTTTTGACCGATATATTTACAAAAACGTAGGGATTAAGTTTTTATGAAACACCCTGTACATGGGATGGTTCGTTGTGTGTGCTGGTCATAATACTGAGTTGGTGCTTGTCCTAATCTGTCTGTTGTCTAATTTATTGACAGCGATCAACCAGATCCAACTCTTCACATGTGTCGTCTTCATCGTCACTCTTGTCATCTTCCGACGGATTCTCTGAATGTGAAATTTGCTTCCTTGAAATTCCATCTAATGTAAGAAACTAAGATCTCTTTTTTCTTAATCTTGGTATTAAATGAATTTTAAAGCATGCGAATTCCATCAGGTCACATAGAAATGTGAATCTTCGACTTTGTCACGTTTATGATTTCTTTAGCATGCGAATTTCATCAGGTCACATAGAAATGCAAACCTTCGGCTTTGTCACTTTCATGATTTCTTTACTGTCCTAAAATACTGAATTTCTTTGTGACAACTTTTATATCATTTTGTGCCAAGATGATATAAGTACAGACATACCCACGTCTCAAAGTGCTGCAGTATTGAGAGATACTTAAAATCATAAACTGGTTAAGTGGTGCTTTGCACTTAGCTTTAGCAATAGCGTTTAGGAATTTTGGATTTACGTTTATGATTTAATGTGGTAAATAATAGAGATATGCCAAGGCAGCGGTTCTCAACCAGTTGTCCTCAGACCAAAGGTAGTCTGCAACCATCTGCCTTGTGGTTTGCGATCAAGGCCTAAAATCAGTTGATCTAAATTTAAAGCCTAGACATAGATAGCTCCAGCATGCATGTAATGAAAATGCTGATTTATGAGAAAATTCTTCTGTATTTGGTTAACATTGATTTTGGTTCGTTTCATAAAAGTTAAGTTGTAGTCCGTAACCAAGACAACATATTTGTAAGCGGCTGGCGAGTAAAAAGGTGAAGAACTGCTGTGCTAAGGTACCCTCTTGTGCTGTTTTCATCTGAAGATTTGAGTGACTTGCAAATGATCGACAGAACAAAGACAGATGGTAGACTGGCAGTGTTCTAGTCAAATAGTGCATATAACGCATTAAAATACACATAATAATAATAATAATAATATTATTCTTTAATGACCAATCGCTAATCGC
>JAQFXW010004734.1:0-10859 GCA_034693945.1 Dendrobaena attemsi
CGCTTCGGCGTGTAGAACTCCGACACACCTGCGGGCTGTAGTCGGGACCGCCTCTGAGTAGTAGTGGTCTGTAAGAGACGGTATAGATATACACAAATACAATACAATACAGTACAAGTAAAGATACTTTCATGTGACAATGAACATAACCGAATTCGCTAAAATATAAATAAATTAGAAAATAGCAGACGAAAATTTAGTTGCCAAGAACTTTAGGGTGACGTGCCAAGTAAAATCTGTTGGCGTGATCTTTTAGACATTGAAAGAGCAAATTCACTCAAAATATTGAGTGTAGCATTTCAGGATGACCTCTGTATGACCCTTCCCATTACCCAGCTCACGAAAATCGCCTTTTCCTGTCTATATGTCATCAGAAGCTGCGTGCCCACGAAATGTCACCAATATTTCGTCTCTGTGATGTTACCAGAGCTGCCATTGTTGCTAGGCTGATGTGTGTCTCATATTCTTGGTGGGGGTATAGAAAATTAATTCAACGTTGAACCGCATTGGCTATTTTTCATCCTCTGACCCTACAAGCGTTGATTAGCTACAGAGGCGGATAGTAGACCCACTCTATTTAATGTGACCCATTTCATGTGTCCTCCCCATGCTTGTTCTTCACCCTCTCCGACCTACCTCGAGGTCACAGTGACATGAGTGTGGTTCGGCCTCGAGTTCACAATTATACTCTCCTAACCAAAATATATGACAGTCAGTTTATTACTGAGTTCAGTGAGTTTTATTTAAAGATGTGCATTAAATCTAAAATCTCTATCATTTTCTTCCCCAATTCCAGTTTTACGTTCGACTATTCCAGAACTTCACTTGTCTGTTAACATACTGCGTTCTGTCAGAATGTTCAGTGGGCTAAAGGAAGAAGAAGAAGAAGAAGATGATGATGATGTTTAGGTCGGCACGCGTGACATAAGTTCGCCATCCTTACATGTAGTCTATTTACAGGATCAATATTCGATTAAGATCGTGTGGAGAGATTATTGTATGTGAACATGCGTATCCAGAGTCCTTACATAGGCCTACAACAGGTCAAATGTTGGTCATATTGGACTGCCTTACTGCTTGCATACTGGCGGTGCCAGGTCCAAGCCTCGGCGTAAGAGGAGGGCGACGCTAATGATCTCTGTTGCCACAGTGTCGTCAAATTGAACTATTAGGCTTGCAAACATTAGAAAAAGTATTATTTTCCCCCAACGCTTGCCTTTTTCTGTTAATGAAAACTTGCAATATTATTACAGCCCAGTTAGCTACATCGGTAAGCGTGCTGGCCTCGGAAATCTGTGGTCTACGGACACCGCGGTTCAAGCCCCGGTGCTGGCGGACATTCAGAGATTTAGATTTCTCGGGCTAGCAGGAATGGGACGAAGGGGCGCAGTGGATATTCGGCGCCTTGTGACCTAAGGGTCGCAGGTTCGAATCCCACTTGAGCCGCTAAGTAGCGACCTTGGACAAGTTGCTTACCCATAATTGTCTGTGAGGAAGGCAACGGGAAACCACCTCACTCATCTCATTGCCCAGGTGGCGCAAGCCACAGAACCTGCCTCCGAGCAGAGCACTCATCATCATCATCACTGGAATAATATCCAGAGGGAGAGTCATTTGGTCCTAAAAAGAATTACCTCCCCTACTGGAATAAAGTCCAGAAGGAGTCATTTGGTCCCAGGCAGAATTAATTCACCTACTGGATTAACATCCAGATGGAGTCATTTGGTCCTAGGAAGAATTAATTCCCCTACTGGATTAAAATCCAGAGGGAGTGATATGGTCCTAGGAAGAATTAGCTATCCGACTGAAGTAAGCTCCTGTAGTCATTTATCAGGGAGTGCATTAGGCCTCCTACACCGACAACCAATGGCACATTAACTTTTTTGCAATAGAATGCGGTTTATAACAACTATATATATAAAATCACAAAATGATTGATGCTGCTCAGTTTTAGTTTTCATAACTTTCCGGTTCAGGAATAGTTTTCTTTATTAATGACATTCATTTTCTCGAGCAGCTCCTGAAGACAGAGCTGCCGAAAGCAATAGCCCATCGTCGATACGACATGGCACACCATGTAAAATTTGGACTCCAGCAGGATTCTCAATCACGCACAGAGGTCGAAGGTGGAATCATGGCTTCACAGACGCTCAGAGCAAAGGTGTTGAGCTGGGGACCCATCTGCTGGTCTCCCCAGCTAACCCTCACAACAAAAAGTCAGTCTTCTCGGGGTTGAGTGACAACCTATTAGACTTCATCCACTTGGCAATCCAATCCGCTTGATAACCAAGCTCCAAGCGCTGCCGCTATTGAATGACCCAATGCATAGGGCTGTGAGTCATGGGCATATAAGTGCAATGACAGAATGAGACTAGCAGCAAGATCATCCACATTGGCAATGTAGAGACAAAACAGCAGTGGGCCAAGCACAGTAATACTTCCTCTAAGTATTACTTGCTCGATCAGATGACATGCTTAAGAAATTCAGACAGGAACGACAAATTTGATATTGGTCAGTAGCTGAAGATATCTCTGCGAGGAAGCATCTGTTTCTTGAGTTGAGCACAATGGTAAGATGTCAAAGGAAACAAGAGGTTAAAGTTAATGGCTGATGTGATGTACAGCTGGAAAAAAAATATTAAACCCCTCACCCTATGTTATTTGCTGATAATTTGATAAAAAGTAGAAATTTCTCAATTACACTTTACAGACTTGAAGATAGTTTATTTTTACGCATAACTGCCAGATTTCACTCAAATATTTCAAAATAACTAGTTATTTTACGTTTAGTGAGCCCACCCCATGTTTTTAACAGTTTCTTGCTAAAATTTTGGTCAAAAGTAGAATTTATAAAACGAAATTCTACACACCATAAGGTAATTCATATTTACCTATAACCTCCTAATTTCATAAAAATATTTCAAACTCAACAAAAGTTGTAGCACTTTTCTTGCAACATTCGTGGGGTTACATTATTTTTGATTCACCAGAATACAGGTATCCTCACTAAAAGTGCTGTGCTGTAACTTTTGTGGAGTCACAAATATTTTGATAAAATATGGCCATGATATGTAAATATGAATTACCTTCAAGCATGTAGAATTTTGGCTGAAATATTAGCAAAAAACTGTTAAACATATTTGAAGCATAAACAACAGTGTGTGGGCTCACTAAAGGTTGCAACACTTCTGTTCTTTTTTTAAATATTTTGGTGAACGTTGGTAGTTACATGTAAACTCTGACACACCTGCGTCCTGCGGGCTGTAGTCGGGACAGCCTCTGAATAATAGTGGACTGTAAGTGGCAGTATAGAAATACACACGCACACACTTATGTACATTACGAGCTACCTACCAGATGGTAACATTTTATTTTAAAATATTCCTATTTTTGATCAAAATATTATAAAAAAGACATAGAGGGGTTACTTTTTTGGCCTACCCTGTATGGTGCAAGGAGTTTGACGTAGGACTTGAATAGCCATGGGATCTTTTATGGAGTATTTGTCCACTGTGTCATTGATCGTCGAACGCTACAGCTGTGAAGATCAGCTGTTAGAATATTGCACAGCACTGTTGGCAACAACAACCGGACATCCTATGGAAGGACGGAAAAATTGCTCAGCGAAGAGCCCAAAAGCAGGAATCGAATCGCCATCCCCATTCCTACCCAGCCCGTCGTCCATGACGTGCCATAGAGACGCTGGATCGTGACAAGCTTCAATCGCCAGTAGCAGCCCTTTTTGTCTGAACAAGCCAAGCCGATGCACCGATCCCAGAGCCTCCAGCTAGCACTCACGAGTCTCCGCAGATCGTGCCTCTTGTAACTGCATTCAAGCCACATAGCATGATGCTTCACAGAGCAAAATATTCTGAGTCGTATCACCTGTCTGACGAGGATCTCACTCAACGAATCTGATCGCGACCATGTGGCATCAACATCGAGTTGGATGGCAACGACCATGCGACGTCGTCCAACTGTTTGGCCAAAACGGATGCATCACTCCCCACATAGACAGAAGGTCTATGCTAGGTTGGAACTGAACTGATCCATTTCTAATTAACTGAGTTTTATGGACCGGTGTCTCTGCAAAGGTGGCGAGGATGGGCCAGGTCATCAGCCGATGGTCAGAAGCCCCATCAGGAAGCGTGAAGACGTCAATCATGCCTCATCAGCCCTGTTGATGACTGCATTGAGGATGCCCCACAAAGATGACTCACATTGATCACACACTGTTGAACAGGTCAGGTCTAACAGCTCAGTCGCACACAGTATAACGTACAGCATGGTGTACAATGACAGGAATTTCAAGAGTATTTGAAGCTCGTTGAAGAAGTCGGTGAACCAGGCGATAGATCACCACAAAGACGAACGACATTCCGGGCATTGTCACCCTGGCGATTATGTCCTCGAAGGTGATCGGCTCAAACTGGGCATTTAGCTTCGACAGCCCTACAGCTGTGGACGCAATAATGGCAATACCGCTAGGTTCTGGTAGGAGACAATCATTGGCCCTGCGCAATGGGGCCCATGGCAACCAAAAAAAGCACAAAATAAATCGCTAAATTTGCGAGAACGTTATAATTATGTCGCTACATGTGATAACAAACTAACAATACAATGTTATAGGCCTATGACCCTACGTTCTAACAAATTAGAAATTCTTCAAGGTAAGAACAATATTATTCTATTTATTTTATTGTAAACAAGCACTGCAATGCATTAGCGGTACAATATATAAATTTAGAATACAATAGAGCGCTATAGAAGTTAAACTGAAATAATGCAATAATTTTATCGCGTGTTGCGCAGCTTCCTGTAGGCCTAAAATAGTCGCTTATTTGTAGGCTATTCGACTTCATTATAGGGGAAAGTGCCTAAAACTGGCCCCTCGGGTGAGATGGGCCTCTCCTTTTACAGATTGGTCAGCGCCATTCATGATGCTTTGTTGCAGTGTAATATGTTGAATATTCCTCAGTGTTTAGATAGAAATAAATCGCTTAGCATGCGGAAATGATGAAAAGTTTATTTTGGCGATATTCTTATTTTTTTCCCCTCAACATTGCTTAGTCCAATCCAGTGCTTGCATTCAACAATTTCCGTAATTATAATGTTGCGCCTCTGAGTAGGTTTCTTGAAGAGGCGCTATATGAATTTCCGAAATGAATGAATGAATGTTTGCAGTTTCAGTAGGCCTAAATTACTGGGTACTATAGAGGCCTACTTGCAAATAACTTGCCTAACTTGATTTAGATGCATTCAATTGTTCCCATTTTAAATATTCGTCTGAAGTTTAAGCCTATTGTTGTGGCTAAAATGGGCCTCTGTTTTGTGTCTAAAACGGGCCATGTGGACCGTTTTAAGTACGTGTCTCAAATTGATAAATTATTGTAAATTTAACAACAATTGAATTTTTCTGGAAGGTCTATAAATGAGAAGGTACAGCTGAACAACTTAATTACAAAGACACTTTTGAAAAATTTAACAATGCAAGCTTTAGTCTATTTTAATCTAATTTAATTCACACTCCTATACAGATTGTCTTGCTGGTATGCCTATAATATTAATAAATTTAACAAAATGACCCATGACTCAGATATACATCTATAGTCTTGCATTGCACCCCATGCATGCAATGCAATACTAGAAATTTATATCTGAGTCGGAATTTGGGTCAAGTCAAGTTTGTGCCTTGGGCCCTCAAACTCCTTATAACGACTCTGGACGAACCCACTTCGGCATCTGGAGGCCGGTGGACCTCAAACAGCGAAATCATCATCCAGTATAGTGGTGAAGGTGGCCACCTTGCAACCAAAGGGTTGCAGGTTCGAATCCCACCAACCGCATAGGGACCTTTAGCAAGTCTATGACTCACAATTGCTCAAGCGCTTCGGCGTGTAAAACTCCGACACATCTTCGGGCTGTAGTCGGGACCATCTCTCAATAGTTGTGGACTGTAAGAGGCGGCATAGAAATACACACATACATACACATACATCAGCATCGTCCTCATGCCAGGTCTCAGTGAGGCAGGTAACATTTAATCCAGCATCACTCCAAAACTGCCCAACAATGTCCACCTTGTTGTTAACAGAATGGACGTTCAGCTGCCACCTTTGTTTAAAGGAACATCGCTGCAGAACCGATCGAATCAGACCAACGAGGAGTAGCCAAGAGTATCGCCCGTGGAGAAGCGGCACATGGCGACATCGACCTAGGACGGTGCCAGCATCACAGTTCACGAAAGCCAACTAACAATCGAGCACATACCATTAACTTCTAAGTTCCAAACACTGATTAAATTATGCAGAATCAACTTCATTTTACTTAAAAGCTTAATCAGATTATCAGTTAAAAGACGACAAAGAACGTAAAACTTATAAATACTTCGACATAAGGGATTCCCATCAGTTTGAGCAGCTGCTTGCATTCATCATTGTGTTGTCTGGTCACCTTAACAAGTCGCTTCTGAAATTTTTCAATTCCCTCCGTATCACCTGCAATCATTACCACAAAAGTTTCAAAACTAGAACCTCTTAAAAACATTACAATAAACCTCATTCTCAGTAGTAGCGTTATACTGTTTATACAAATGAATCTTGAAAAAGGAGCCATCCACATTAAATCTACACACAAAATTCAAGTAGTTATCATTCATCTTCAGAATAAACAATCAGCAACTCCAATATAGTATCGCCAATGGGTCTGTAGCTTAGTTGAGAGAGCGACCTGCTGTTCTGGCTGGTCTGCCTCTTGTCCTGATTCCTCGTTTTTTGACCGTTTCTTATTATTGGAATTGGTTTTCTAAGTCTTATATGCCACACTGAGATCGTTTATTTACTTCTTGTACTTTTTGGATTTATAAATTGAGATAACGAGGCTAAGACCCTGATCAATTGGACACAGTCACAATACTCATTCATTCACTCATTCGAATTCTAGTTCAACAGAAACGCAAAAGAAAATGTATATAGCTCCTCTTCAAGTGGGACTACTCAGAAGTGCTCCTGACTCCCAGTATAGTCAAAAAGAACAGTTTTTAGCCTACTATGGAACAGACCGGAGTGAGTTCTAGGGAGCAGTCGTAACTCAGAAGGGAGGTAATTCCAGTGATATTTCCGTGCACTGTAATAGAAACTGAAACGGAAATTACGAATTTCCGTCCATGGTAACAGTAAAAAACTTATTTGCAAAACGGAAATTAAAAATGTCGAAACGGAATAGTAATAGAAACGATAATTAATTTCCGAATGGAAATTGTTGAAATACGTAAAAATTATTTCTTTTGCGTTTCTGTTGAACTAGAATTTGTAGCATTCGGTACTTATGTATCTGTCGGTACGTAGGCGAACAATCAATTTTTTTAATTTTCAGCTGAACAGACTTTTACAGATAACATAACAGAGCATAGGTAGCTTATTGCTGCCATGATATACGATCAAAATATTAGATACAGGTAAAAAAAATTAATTTGGTTTGACTATGAGCAATGGAGACTACTTGTCAGTTGTCACTTGGATCACTGGGCACAAGAGGTGGAATCAATTCCATCAACCTCGTCTACTTCTGCTGATGGTCACCCCATTCAACCAGCGATGAAGCGATTTAAATACCTTTCTCAGAAGCTTCAGAGTTGTGACAGTTATTGTTGATCCCCCTACCGGCTCAGATTCCATACAGAACCAAGTTGCCAAATACATAGAAGAGATATGAACGCCAGCACCGTACCGGGAAGAAACGGAATTTTGGAGCAGCCGGCGATCATCATAATTATAACCTATTATTACCTCTAGCGTAAGATTTAATTGCTGCACTGGCATCGCAGGCTTATGTTGAGAAAATTTTCTCTATTTGTGGCCTCTTGACTTCCGGACGCAGAAACAAAATGAGCCGGAACATGGAGATGAGAGCAGTGGCATAGCTAAGGTCTTTTGCGCCCGAAGACAATCCCGAAATTTGCGCCCCCTATCCTCCAAAAGACTGATGACTTTTTTTAGTCATCGCCTTTATTTTCGAAATTGAGCGCCCATTTTCTGCACAAAATAAAGTGATGACCTTCTTTTTAATCATCACTTCTATTTTCGGAATTTGCCCCCCTATTCTCGGCAAAATCGCAAAAAATTAACAAATTTCTGCCATTTCCGGAAAAAATCACTTACATTTTCCCGATTTTGTGCCCCCCCAGCCCGCTAGCTATGCCACTGGATGAGAGTTTTGTCAAACTGAATAACCAACTTGTGAATTAATTCATGGGTCATTGGGTGTTGTAAGCATTTTAGCTGCAGTGGCACATATAAATTTGTAGAGACAAAGACATTGCCAACAGTTCAGGAACAGTACTTCTAGTTCTGCTTGTCATCTGAAAGCATAAATCATTAAACTGTTTCTTGTTGTCTGTCAATGCCAGAGCCGTATAGACTTGTCTATGTAGCAAGTGAAACTGAAGTTAAAATATTCAGCAACGAAAACGGAAATTATTTCAAAACTGTTGTTAATCGTGTCGTTGTCACCGCCTCTCCTTTACGTTCTCCTGTTTCTGATGTTCTCTTCGATAAGATCTATATCAACTGCTTACGTTCCGTGTATCAAGGTCCCAGATTTCTTCCTCCCTGATCTTTCCCATCACTCTTTCTAGGTATATGGGAGGCGGTAGTGTAGTGGTGAAGGGCACCGCCTCGCAACCGAAAGGTTGTGTGGGTTCGAATCCCACTTACCACGTAAGGACCTTTAGCAGTCCTTCACTCACAATTGCTGAAGCGCTTCGGCGTGTAAAACTCCGCCACACCCTCGAGCTGTAGTCGGGACCGCCTCTGAATAGAAGTGGACTGTAAGAGGCTGTATAGAAATACACACATACATACATGCATACATATATGAAGAATTCCGTGAGGGAGATCGGTTCTCCTTGTTTGGCACCAACTGAGATTTTGAACCATTCGCTGATATCTTTGCCCACTCTGACTGCTGATTTTGCTTCTGTAAATGCATAACTGAGCAGTTGTGTCAGCCTTTTTCCGACTCCGAATGATTTAAATACTGGTTTGTAGTATGTCATGCCTTACAGAGTCAAATGCTTTTTGAAAGTCGATGAAGCAGTTGCATATCAGCTTTCCTTTCCTTTTCGCTTTTTCTCCTACGAGTCTTAACACATTCTTTGTTAGGGACGTATTAATATGTCCAAAATTAGGTTTGTCTGGACGTGAGGGATGTAATAATAAATCCCTCAGAGTCCTATACTGACAGCGGCTATCCGTTTAACTGGGCAAACAATGTTAACATTGATCTTGGATTCTTAATTGTCTCTGACTGCGACGAAGCGTGTCGAATTAGCATTTGAGTCGATTTATCACACGCTGTCAATGCAGTCTGTTACACGAGCATTCTATAGACATTGCCTCGGAAGACAATAGACCTGTCGCTGTCACTTTATCCCCGTTGAGTGGTCAGTCAGATTGTCTCCACGGATGTCCGAATACTGACCCCGCGTTGGATGTGTTAATATTAATATTCATCGCTTTACAGGTATCATCTGGTGAAATCGCAAAATCAATCTCCTCTTCCCAGATGGTTCGGCTGGCGGTCCCGACAGCATCACCCCAAAACGTAGATGAAAACATTGGCCAGCATCTATCCAACCTCTTCAACCTGCTATCAAAGATAGGCCTACCGGAAGAAGTGAATGTGGAGCGAACCTCTTAGCCCTAAGCAAGAAGGACGGAGGTAAAAGGCTGTGGCGTCGCCTGACAGCTAATTCCTACGCGGTGACAAGACTGTTACTCAGCTTGAGGTAGCAATTTCAGGAGGTGCGACAGTTCATGCGACACGTTGTTGGGTGACCGCTGACCACTATGCCAAAAGACAATGTTCTTGTGAAGCTTGACTTCACCAATGCTTTCAATGCGGTACACAGAGACTCACTTCTACAGGCAGTGGCCCGAGATATACCTGAGCTATATCGTTTTGCGCATGCCTCTTATTCCAACCGTCCACAGTTGCGCTGTGTCTGAAGCATCATACGATCAGAAGAGGGAACACAACAAGGAGATCCACTGGGCCCCTTAGAATTCTGTCTAGTACTGCAGCCAATTTTGACAAAACTTAAATTGTATCTACGTATTGGTTACCTGGGCAACCTACATTAGGTGGTAGCACAGAGACGGTGGCCGCGGATGTTCATATGATTGAACAGGAATCGATGAACTTGGGTTCTGCTACTAAATCGTGGAAAATGCGAAAACGCCTGCCATAGCACCCAAACACAAATTGACAACGCTGCATTCCAAAATTTACAGAAGTGATTTTTGAGGAGATGACCTTGTTGGGCACACCTTGATACCAGGTCCAGCAGTGGACAAGGTCATACAAACGAAAGAAAATCATCTTGAAAGGGCAATAACACGACTGTCATTGCTGTTCACACACGATGCTTTGGTTCTACTGCGAAATAGTTTAAGAGTACCAAGGCTGCTATACACCATGGGCACAGCTGTCTCTGTCGATTGTCTGCGCCTGGCTCGTTTTGACCAATTACTGAGAGAAAGATTATCGACTATCTTGAATTTGAAGTTTGACAATGATCGTTGGCTCCAGGCATCTGTACCGGTGAGAGATGGGGTCTAGGAATTTGATGTGCATCAACGCTGGCATTTTCTGCCTTTTTGGCTTCTGCCATTATCACAAGCAATTTCCAGGCCTGCATCTTACCAAAAGAGTCATTCAACATACCAGATGAACTCGCAAAATCAGCACTCACCACCTGGATGACCCAGACAAGACTTCGTCGCCTGAGAATTATACTGTCGTATCTCCAATTTTTTCAAAAATGACTTTAGTGTTGATTTCGATCAAGCACTATCGGA
>JAQFXW010004735.1:0-10859 GCA_034693945.1 Dendrobaena attemsi
CGTTTGTTCAACTTAATTCTTAAGCTTAACATACCGTTTGTTCAACTTAATTCTTAAGCTTAACATACCGTTTGTTCAACTTAATTCTTAAGCTTAACATACCGTTTGTTCTTCAACTTATGAACCAACACTGGTCACAGATATTTTAAAATCTGTATTAAAAATAATTCTGACTGTGAAATGAATTATTCCACTAGTTAATTCAAAGAAGACCTTTGCAACTTTGAATTTCTGTTCCAAGTTCTTAATACTAACTTTTAGAAACCCGGCTGACAGAAGAGCCTTAGCTAAGCAACAAAACGACCAATGCCAGAAGACCGATTGCAACACAGCCAAGCAAATTCATCGTCAGATTTCTCAGTAACTAGTTAGCCAAGACTAAACATTCGAGCCGAAAATCTGATCAACTCACAAAACAGATTTTTACAGCGGACTGTTTAAAACTCGTAAAAAAAATGACTCAAAATACTATAGTTTCTGAATGTGTCCGAGATAATGGAATAAGTGTCAGTGTCTACATTTTTTCAATAGAAGTCGTGTCACCTCATCACATGGTTAGTTCCTAAAACCGAAACAACAAAATATTAGTCACCTTTAAAATCATGACTTTGGTAAGGCAACAAAACCCATAGTTACTTGACAATTCATCCAGATTGATTGGGGTAAAAAAGTTTTTGTCTTAACAACATAGAAATTTCCATCTGCAGTTTAGTAAGGCAAGTAAAACTTTGGCATATCGAACTTAGTTAATAATTGAACGGTCCTTACAAACTCTCGACTGTTCGATATATTGAAGTCACAGAGTGGCTGTGATGCAATACTGTTGACCTAGTTGCAGCTAACTGATAAACTATGCTTGTTTGCCCAATGGTACGAGACAAAGATTCATGCACAATGTGGCTGGGTCATGGTTAGTCAAATGCTAGGTGGGGTTTGATTTCACCTTTTAGCCTCACTTCAATGACCTAGACCCGAGAGCGGCTTAACACATTCACTCCTTCAAACCATTGTATATGTATATAATGAAGAACGAATTAACTCGTATGCGGCACTGAATGTTTTATTGTGTTAAAAGATGGAGGTCTTCTGACATCTATAGGGCTTCAGTCACAATTTTACTTTGTTCAATTTCCACAGCTGTGGCCATCCTTAACATCCTCATTCACACATCTCCCTCATATTTTTAACTTTTCTATTCGTCATTTGCTCCAGTACAAAAAAAACTGTTTTGCACAATCCGTACGCAACCCTTGCCCAAACTGATTTGGAACCAAATCAATGTCAAACTGGAAGGAAACAGTAACTTTATCAGAGACAACATTGCGAGACACTGAACGGAAATGAGTTAAATGTAGGGAATAGGTAGGATATGTTATGTTGCTCCAACACTGATTTCACTTACCATGATAGCATTGACAATATCATTCTGGTTATTCTTCAGCGCCCTGACGGCCTTGCCTCGCGCGACACCGGCTTGTGACATAACGAGTTCAATGTCCTTAGCTTCAACACCACCCTCGTCGATTGCCTAAACAAAACCGCAGCCAATCGGTTACTCAATAAAATTCACATGTAACAAAATCTGCGGTAACCCTTCTTGAACTGTCACACACCAATCAATAATTATCACGATGAAATGTAGTAGCTTTCCGTGCATATTGCTACACGCTTGTCGTTACAGAATTAATTATAATGATTTTGTCGAGCGTTAACTAAGTAATAATTTGAAAAATTATTCAAGATGTTCGCATCAAACATCTTCCCGATTACCTCACATAACCAAGAGACTTTGAAGGATGACACTATAAATTTTTGTAGATAAGGCAGACATAGGATGTTAAGAACTGAACGCTACTAAATTACTTTACGAAATACAGCTTATAAAGTATAGAATAGCGTGTAATGTAACAGTATTGAAAGACAGCATCTTGGCTATATCACATCGGCATCAAGGGTTCAGGAAACCAAGCAGCAGTAACATTTCATCGCAAAGAAACCAAACAGTCATGAAAAACCCGCTCCATTAATTGATTCCTATAATCGTTCGTCATTAGTGACGATTGAATTAAGCAGGACCACACAAGGATGAGTAAATTACATTACATTCAGTTGTTTTTTATTTAATAACAATGAAATTCAATTTGCCTCTTCGTCGGATTCTTCTGGGATCGGCTGTGGGGCGGTTGTTGGAACAGCTCCACTGACCGTTGATACGTCGGGTGCCTTGAATTTCTCCGCTGCTGCCATCTGGGCCTGCTGGCTGAGGTCTTCAATCTACAAACCATTTCGACAATCTATTTAAGAACTAGGACAAACTCCTTTTAAGACAGGCCTAAAGAAGCCTTCATTAAAAAGCGGTACATTTACCAACAACCAACTAAGCAGTTACAATGAACTTAATCATAATTTACTTGATTTCGTTTAGTGAAACATAGCATTCCTTGTGCATGAAGAAGTCTTCAGACTGCAAGATACAACAGGTTCCAAAACAAGCCACAATAGTTTGAAATAAAAAAAATTATGATACTAAAACGTCTCGTGCCTGACCATCACTGCATCAACCATTTGTTGCCTCAATTCAATGCAGATGAAGAAGTAGATGGTTATATACCAAACAGCACTAACCTTAGCCTCACCAAACATGATATACGTGTCGGAAACAGGGCTCTTGAAGACTTCCGGCCGGTTGATTACAAAAAGAATACTCTTCGATTTTCGGACCGTGACACGAGACACTCCTTGGATCTGCTTCAAGCCTGATAAAAGAAAACAGAGTATTATGAGATGTCAATTTGTGACTAGATGTAATAGTCATATTTCTAAACAGTATATAGTTTTAATATGAAGTTAGGAAAATCCTGAATAAACTTAAATTTAATTTAAATAAGCACTAGATAGATCTATATAGATTACCCAATTTCGACACGGCTTTACGCGCCTTCTTTTCACTGCGGCTCTGCTTGGCTTTGCTCACGAGCTCCTCTGGCAATCCAGCTGCTTCAGCAACCTGAATCAAAAATAGAAGTTTAAGCAAATAAACAAATAAAACATTCAAAAAATGTTCCGAGTCAAATAACAAACTGTAAAGAAATGTATATTTAAAGCAAATAAAATAAAAGTTTATCCCACAGCCTACCATGTACTAAAAATACGGCTGTAAGAAAACACAGCTCAATCTTCTGTAAGTCTGCAGGAAGTCATTAGCTAACAGTAAGTAGGAGGCACATTTGCTACTTGTAAGCCTTTTGAATAAAAGATAATCTTCCATCAAAAAAATTCTGTTTGCCTCGTTAAGCCTATCAATATAGGACTCTAGAGAACGAGATATCTCGTCCCTCGTGTCCAGCCATACCTAATTTATTACGAGATATCTCATTCCTAACAGTTAACACGTCAAATTGAGTTCTCAATTGAAATGCCAGACCTGTAAAAGGTAAACCTGTCAAAGAATCGAACCTGTCGCTGAGCTTGTTGGGCAGCTGGATCAGCCTCCTCGAGTTCCGGGACAGAGTCCTCAGCATCGGAATCAGTGGCCGAATCGTTGCCCTGGGAGGCAGCAACGGCCTCCTTAGGCGTCTGTTGCTTCGTCTCCTCCTGGACATCCAGAGAACCCTCTTCTGTCTTCGTCTGTGCTGGCTGTTCGACCGTTTCAGTCGTCATTTTCTACAATGAAATCATCATAGTCAAAACCATGTACTCGAATATCCACCTGCAACTACAGCAGTTTCCTAACAATAATTATGTACACAATTACAAGCTAAGTATGATTCCGGCTCAATGTACCTAAAAGATTAGCGCAAACATTTAGAAACGGGGTCAGTTTCTTTCTCCCATGGCTCCCATTCGCGGAGTAAAATAGGCGAAGGTTCTTCCCTATCAGTCCACAGATATAGAACGCAGAGTATTATAGACCGAATCTCACGTGTGGGCAGTGTAGCACCTGCTAAAGACAAATGGGGGACTCGGCGATATGTAGTCGATGTTTTTGCCCGCAGTACCACAGAAGGAAACCGACCCCGTTTGTAAATGTTCGCCAAGACGACAAGTAAATAAATGTCAAATGTAATACAACTGAGAAGTTAGCAATAATTATATAGATTTTAGCACATTTCAATGCATGTAATACGCATCCCTGAAACTACACTTATGTCGTCTACCTTCACGCCTTGGCATCGTGAGAATTGGTTACGGTCAGGTTAGGTGTCGTGAGTGTCGGGGTGTGCTATAGTCCGTACGACAGTCAATGTTAGCGAATTATAGGATACCGTGGTTTATAATGTGTATACGCTTCCCCGATGCAACAGCTACGCCGCGGGGACCAGCTTACTCATATACGCTTAGTCAAATCAAACTCGTTAGGCAGAGGGTCAAGATTCAAAGTCACGCAGACAGTCGCGTGCAGTGCAAGCGTCTGGTTCTAAGCCCACAAAAGGCCCCGACAAAGATATCAATATTTAAAATCACGGACATGGCTTGCAAGGCTATATTTAAAATTTCGCAATAGAATAAAGTCTGGATTCGACGCCATACCGTTCGATTGGAGGCGATGAAAATCGGATCCTAAGAAACACTCTCCAACGCTCAAGAAAGGGTCAACTTCCGGCGCCTGTGTTTAGATCTACTTCCGCTGTACCAACCGAATAATTGTCCATGGGAAACTACTGGAGTAGTAGTATTAGTAGTAGTAGTAGTAATGGTAGTAGTAGTGGTAGTGATAGTAGTAGTAGTAGTAGTTGTAGTGGTTGTAGTTATTGAATGGAGTCTACATATTAATCGAACAGCACGTTTTTGTAGGACTATTAGACAATTCAGACGCGATGGATAAAAATTCAACCGAGAGACCGGTTTCTATAGATCTCGATGTGCTTCATGTAACCACAGGTTCCGTTTACTGAGTGATTTTCTAGTCTTTGTTCAGAATTCTTAGATCGCAGCAAAGATTGAGTGAAGAGTTGACAATTCTTTAGTGCAGGCCTAGAGAGTAGTCTTTCCACTCCTTTAAGAAAAGAATTAAGTTATTCCATACAAAAGAACGCGCACGTGGTACATGGGACGGTATGACTTTGTGATTTGCATTTCCTTAGTTTTTCTCAAGTCATTGACAATTCTGGGCCAAATGATTTCTCACATACGGTAGGCCTACAAGCCCTACATATAACTGGTAAACTTTTGTGTAATTTTTCCAGCATCTACTCTGTTTCTGCTCACTACCTTCAGGTAAGAATGATCTCCAAAGACCCTGAGGCAGTGCTGTCCAACCATTTTGGCTTCGCAGGCCCCAAAATGACTATTGTTCAAGCCGCGGGCCGCACTGTCCGAGACCAAATAAACTGATGACCTTTTCTTTAGTCATTTCCAAAGGAAATCTTCTATAAGTGCCCTTAAAAAACTGATGACCTTAATTTGTTAGTCATTGCTCGTATCTTCAGCTTATATAAGCGCCCCACATTACTTTACAACCTTTTAACGCATACATTCACTTTAAAAAGCAAACAAATCACCTCTAAATAGGCCGAAAAGTGTCTTTTGCATCATTTCTACACAGACTACAAAAACTCTGCATGGCCAGGTGGGCCACACAAACTCAGGTCACGGGATGCATGCGGCCCGCGGGTTGAACAACACTGCCCTGAAGGAACAGTGTAGGTTGTGTGAGCCAACTTTAGCCAAGTCCAGTGGCGTCTCAACCCTCAATGTCTAGAATGCGAGAATAACTCCACTCACTCTGACCAGTCAATTTTCAATGCCTGTGACTGAAATAAACTCTAAAGTAAACAACAACGCAAGAATAAATTACAATCAGCATGAATTTTTGCATATCAAACCTCTTCTTTAAGTTGATCTAAACGTAAAAATTGCTCAATAACCTCGACAGAAGATGCCAATTTTAAGCACACAATGGAAGGGTGAAAAAAATGAAAATAATGCCAAAACAGACAGAGCTTCTTTCATCAATCAACCAATCAGGATTCCTTGGGTCCACATTTGCAAGTGTGCTGTTTAATTGTCTCCGCTAAGGCTCTGATGGCCTCTAGCTTTTCCGTTTCCAGTCTCTTCAGCTCTTCCCAACGCTGGTCATCAACGGCTCTCCGCTCTTCCACGTATCTTCTGAACCAGGTAGGTGCTTCCTCTGGACTCTCCGTGTCCTTCCTGAATTTGCCGAAACCCCGTTCCGTTGATGTAGAAGGGTCAATAGATTCGGCGTCATTAAGCGCTTCCAACATCAGCGAATAGAATTTCCAGTTTATGCAATTTCGACCAGTTCTTTGTCTACGGTTGCGAATCGTTTTAAACGTCTGAACCAGATTCCTCCATTTCCGATCACAGTCAGACCCAGTAAAGGCAGGCAGTTCGTCGCTCCGCAGACTGTTGATTTTCATTGCTATTCCTCTCCACAGTTTAGATTTGCCGCATTTTGGCATTTCGAAATGTTTTGACATGCTAGTGCGCGTTTCAATCAGCAGTCTGATGAGGGTCGATGTCCAAATGGTTTGTTTGGCCCCGACGCGGTCCATCAATTCACCCTCGCTGCCGGGACTGTCTTTCACGGCGTCCGACATCATCGAATAGAACTTCCAGCTGCCCTGCGCAGAACCTTCCCGAACCTGAATTGCATTAAATGTCTGAAGGAGGTTGCGCCACTTGCGATCACAGTCGGGTCCAGTTATGGTCGGCAGTTGCCCGCTTCGAATTCGATTCATCTTAAGAGCCACCTTCCGCCAGAGCTTACATGGTGAATATCTACGCTCATAGAAGTGCTTTGCCATTGTCGACCTCATCTCGATGAGCAGCTTAATCAGATCGTCCGTCCAGACAAGTTCGCTGTCGATTGTATCTCCGTCGTCGCACGTATCCATCAGCCCGCTTGTCCATTCCAGTTGCAGAATCGCATTGTCCGCCATCCCGTCCATATCGTTCGCCTGACCCATCGTCGCTTCCATCAGCGAATAGAACTTCCACGTGACGGAACTGCGGCCGGTCCGTTCCAGTCGCTCGCGGATAGTTTTGAACGTCTGCACCAGGTTGCGCCACTTGCGGTCGCAGTCCGGTCCGATGAGGTTCGTCTCGTCACCTCGAAGGCTGTTCATCCTCGCGGCCACCCTCTTCCACAGTTTGCACTTTGAGCACTTCGGTTCGCTGAATTCCTTCGCCATTCCGAGTCGTGTCTGTATGAGCAACATCGTGAGATCATCGTTCCATTCCGGCTGTTCTGTCTCGTCACAAAGGATTTCGGCCTCATCGAAAGCTGTCACGCTTATGAACTGATTGGCATCCAGAATATGATTCCCTGGATTGCCGGACAATATCTCCTGCTGCTCCGGTTGCCAGAAGACGTACGGCTCTTCGATCGTGCCACCGGTAACCTCTTTGACCAACTCTTTTGGAAAGGCAATGTATGTCGTGTCTGAAATAAATCATAACATCCACAGTCAGTTGGGCAAGAAAGCTTTCAAGATTATTAACAGAAATTACTCATCACAATTACTAACAGGCATCTCTATCCACATACAGCCTTTGATAAAGATTTAAATTGAAAACATATTAGTATTAAGATAAAGTGACCAGAAGAAGTGAACACATATTATAAGCAATATAACTCTAAGTCTTTAGCTGATAGAACATTGTCAGTACTCAATAGCTAATATCACATAGATAATATTTAATATATCATGGCTAACAGCTGTTATTTTTACAGATGAGTGTACATAAATAATAATTGACAGGTGCTTAGTCAAATCAGAAATCAATCAATCAAAGTAATTTGTATAGCGTCCCTTCAAGATCTCTACTCAGAGGCGCTCCCAACCCAGGCCCGGTCAAAAAGAAAAGTCTTAAGGAGTCGATGGAATGAAGTCAAGGAATCACAGGAGAGCAAGTGAAGGAGAAGTGGGAAGTCATTCCAAACAGTCGGCCCCACAACCGAAATTTTTTTTCCTGCATAGTTGCAGTACGCAGAAGGGAACAAGAAAGTCACCATGTGTAGCCGAGCGTAAAGAACTACAACTACAATAACAAGCGAGATAAATCGTCATATACTTGTCTGGTAAGTCGAGACTGTGATCGGCGAGTTATTACGGAACAAACACTGCAGGCGCAATTTGCGCCGGTGAGTATACTCGGGGTAAACTCGAAATGGGTTAACAGGCCATCACAAGTTATAGTAGTTTACCAGATGATAAGCGGGTAATCCACAGGTACTGATATATTAACAGGCAATCCACAGAAATGGAAACATTAGTAGCAATACACAGCGACTAAGACATTAGCAGGAAATCTGCATCTACTGAGATGATAATCCAGTTAATGAGATATTAAGAAGCGATACAGAGTAATGGAGGTAAAGGAGTCGATGACTAATGAGACCTCACCTGAGGCATTTGTTGCATCTCCTCCCTGGCCAGCTCCAGCTCCACTCTGAACCCACCAAATCTTTGAGTCTTGGACAGAACCAGGAGCAACAACGACGGCTAAACACAAAGTAATATCTCAAATGCAAACATGAAGATAAATTTAGCAACACAATGCAATATAATATTGAAGGAAAGTTCTTTCAAATTCTGCAACCATTATACTGAACGAAGTGACTAGCGGTCCACCAGGCGGCCGTGAAATCTCAAATATTAACAGGCCGCAAGTCATGTGACACGACCACATGGTTCAAGAGCGCAAGTTACTTCCATATCTAACATGGCAGCCGTAAACAGTTGTGTGGGTCGGTTAGGATCAGGGTACCCGTCGAGAGGATCGGTTAGGGTCAGTGTTAGGGTTAGTGTCGTCAGTAGCAAATTCTGTTGGATCTTCCAATCTTCCATCCTGCTTGCGGCCTGTTAGTATTTGAGATTTCAAGGCCGTCAGGCAGCCAGCTAGTCACAACCTCAACCGTTGGCTTGAGAGCCGCCAATCACGTCACTAGCGGCCTGTTAGTATTTGAGATTTTAAGGCCGCTAGACACAGCCTATACTGAATTGTATCTCTGGCAATTGGCAGAATTATAAAAGCTTCTATAGATATTGTATCGAATCCTATCACTGATGATTCAATTCAATGAAATTTCAAATTTCCCAAAAAGCAGCATTTTTTAAAATTAACTTTGATGCACAGATGCTTTGTGTTTGATCGATTAGACAGAAATTGACCATGGACAGAGGCATAGCCAGAAATTTTGTCAAGTGGAGCTTTTCCACTGAATGTGGTCGGAAAATTTCAAAATTTTCATCTACACTAATAATTTCTCTATAAAAGTTTAAAAAAAAATTCATTTCAGGGGTTTGAACCCGCAAAACCTCCTAAATACACCCCTGCCTTCAGATAAAAGTTGAAAATCATTAATTTTAGCTGAGCATCAACTCATATTGTTGTCAGTTTGAACAACCACATTTGAAGCCTTAGCACTCTGACAGTTTGCTATAAATATACTTAATCAATTATTGATAAGGGCTGAATCAGATACAGCTTAAATGTGATGCCAGTTTGTACCTATGTTGGACATGGCCTTTAATGTTGCTTTCTTTCCTGTCACCCCCACATCAAGTCCATCGATTCAGTCATCTGAAAAACATGCAAAGATAAGACAATGAAAATCAATATCACGTTTACAAAGATGAAACACTAACAGTCAAATGACAGAATACAATATTTACAAGATACAACACCTAAAATTATTGAACGTGCTCCTGTACAACTACACCTTAAAACAATAAGCAAAACTTGAAAAATTCAATGCAAAAGTCTTTAAGCTGACAGGATGTAAGTTCTCGAGTGTTTAGGTTCTATGAATAATTTGACACATCCGTACATTTTACGAGGAGCTATTAATTCACCTCATTCACTCTGTTTATATTCAGTACTTACGTACTTTAGCGATAGTAGTGGAGTGTGGGAGGACTCGGAGGTCACATCACTCTGTATCAATTCGACTCTAGGTGGCCACAGGACTGATGTAAACGTCTTCTATAAAATGATTTTGACTTCTGGTTAGTTCTCTTTCTTGCCTAAAAATTAGAGGCATCATTTATCGAAATCAACGTAAAAACATAAACGAAGTGACTTGCGGTCTGTCAGACGGACATCAAACCTCAAATACTAAAGGTCCGTAAGTCACGTGACATGACCATGTGATTTAAGAGCCCATGCCACTTTCATATCGAACATAGCTGCCGTAGCGGATGGTGCATTTTATATTGGGCAAAAGTTAGGGCCAGTTTACCCATCATGAGAGTCGATTAGGGTCAGGTTACCCGTCGTGCTCCCCTGTGATTCCTTGACTTCGTTTCATCGCATCCTTAAGACTACTTTTCTATTTGACCGGGCCTGGGTTGGGTGCGCCTCTGAGTAGAGATCTTGAAGGGGCGCTATATAAATTACTTTGATTGATTGATAATTACTATTGCTATTACTATTAGTGCACCACCGGAGCCGCCCAGTTTCTATTTTAGAACGACTGTAGTGGCCGTGTTCTGTCCGGTTGGAGAAGTAACATTCAGTTGAACCGACAAAGGTTTTCGTGTAACAAACATTATCAATTCAACTGCAAATAATGCATGTCTGAACCAAATCAGTATAATTACATTCAGAGTAAAACGTGTAGGGACCCAGCTGTTAAAATAGAACACTATTTATTATTTGCAAACTGTTTAGCAAACTACAAAACTGGTAAACTTCCGCTCTGACTTTTCTCAACTTCCGTTCTAGAGAGTACAAGGTAGTGCACCATCTTAAGTAGCCTAGTCTTGTGTGAGCTCTGTCGTCCCACAGTATTCTAAATAATAATACCGGATCTTACGATGATGCGGTGTATGCGGTGTATGCGGTGATGTCCACACTAACGCTCTGTAATTTAAGTTGAAAAATTTCTCATA
>JAQFXW010004736.1:0-10859 GCA_034693945.1 Dendrobaena attemsi
GCGTCGTCAATCGATCGATCGGAAGAAGAAGAAGGAACATTCCGAGTCGTTGTTTTCTCTGCGGTGAAGAAGAAGGAACGAAGAAGTGACCTACTGCGACGGCACGAGACGAGACCATTGCTGGGGGAAATTCATGCGAAGAAGAAGAAGTCTTCCATCTGATGAACTGTGACCAGGAATTCTGAAAGGCCTACTCCATACAGCGAGGGAGGTTTATTAAAATACACATTATTAATAATAAGATTAATCAATGTGCTGGTCTTAGGTAGCTAGACAAAATTAACGAGAAACTTGCAATGATCGTCTGCCATTGATGTTTGTTTATCAATATTAAATATATCTATTTTTGTAGAACCTTGTTCGACGTTGATAGGTTGAGAGAACATATTGTAGGTCAACACTTGCATAGATAATGAATTCGATAGCGATGATGAAACAAACCCTGTAACAAGTATATTCTCCTATATACAATAATCTGCCTTAAATAGCAACCTAAGGTGGGTCGTTACAGTGTTTTATGTTATTTTATTTATATTAATTTATTTATGCATTTCTATACCGCCCCTTCAAGTCTCCTACCACTTAGAGGCGGTTCCGACTACAGTCCAAAGGAGTGTTAGAGTTTTCATGCAGTGGCATGGGTCTGAATCGTATTTGCGACCTTCGGATGCAAGGCAGCGACTATCTCACTGATCCACACACGCCTCATGTGCTAGCCCGAAATCTTTAATTCGCGAGTGTTCGCAGGCATCAGGAGTCGAACACGGTCCGTGCAAACACAGCCGGCGCGCTCCCAATGGCTATATTTATGTTGTGTACGGTCCAATGCATTTATGTACTTACTGATGGATCATTTTAAGAAATCTGTAATGTCAAAGTTGAAATAATGATTAAGAAATCCAGCTAAAATTTAGCTTCAGACATGACCATTTCTCAATTTGTGTTTCTTTTAAGCTAACCATTTTCTGCTTAGGTATGCGTGGTGGAGCACCGCGTGGTGGAACCAGTGGCATGCGTGGTAGCGGAGGGAGAGGATTCAGCCGCAACAACAGTCAACAGTCCAGCCACGAACAGGCCACCCATGCGTAGCTGGCTGATAAACGATCTCCACGGCAACTATAATTCTGTCTTAACTTGCGTTGTTCCACTTAATATCCTTTGTAATCTTTGTTCATACAGACTGATGATGCTTGGTATTGGAACGGACCTGACACACCTAGTGATAGTTTGTACTGCTCTTCTCGCCATTTCTTGCATCTTGCTTAGAGTACAAGTTCATTTACACAGTTCGTAATACATTCAGAATCATTTCTGTGCTCTTCCTGCTAACTGTGGGTGATATGCAGCCGCATCATGATTGATGTTGGAACTTATCAACTGCAGAGTAACTCCCTAACTCTCGCTTATATGCATGAACAGTAGTGGAAGATATTCAAGATCGTGGGATCTAAGAAAATGCCTTGGCCAAGATTGATTATGCAGTTGCCGCTAATGTATTTTGTAAATCTCTCTAATTCACTGGCATTGCTGAGTTGAGTGTCGAGTACCTGATTTCTTGGATTTCAGAGCTGACCTGAATTACTGGCTTGTGAAATGCACGCTTTCATTTCTGCAGTCAAATACAAGCTGTTGTCTTTTGCTAAAAGCTTGGTGAAGCAGAAGCTGAATGGATCTTGTGCCTATCAGATTGCCTATCTGTGGGAATAAAATTTAAAAGTCGGATTAATAAGATTGTGCTAAATGTTTTTGATGGTTGCCTTTATGCATGAACACTTTGGATATGATTTGAACGTGGAAATTAGATTTTACACGGTGCTTCTTTTTCTCTACTGTGTTTGTCTGTGGCTCCTTTGTTGGTTTACTGTTGGTTCCAGTTGTATCTGATTACTCGGCTGCTTGTCTCTCTCTCTTTCTCTGTCTCTGTCTCTCTCTCGATTCTTTTATTTCTTATTAGAAGCAGTTTGGAATCGGTATCCAATCGCTAAATGTTTGCGCAGTTTGATTACGTGTTTACTGTATTTGAACGTATCAATCTACATATGAGATCAGGATGGTTTTAATATGAAATAGAACTCCTGAAATGGTTGTCTCTATGCCACAATAATGCTGTATTGTTCTGTAAGCTTGTAATACCGGTATACTCTTTAATAATATTACGACCTTTGCGTTATTTTCAAGTTCATCATTGGCAATAATGTTGCTATCCAATGTTGCAAGGTGCAAACGTGTTTACTATGCTTCTGTTTCAATCTACGTTAATAAAGACTGCACATTGAAATCATTTAGTTGAATCTTTTTAGTCTTTCAGAATATGAGTTGAGAGTACCAGTCAACCAGAGTACCAAACAAATGCACAAATTTATAGGCAAGTCGAAAGCTCAACATATGTGAGAAAACATGGCAAGTGGAGGCGGAAGTTGGTGAGACGCGTTAGCGCTTTATCCCTTCACTTTTAGCGAAAATCATTTTATAATCATAATTGCATCAGTTAATATTTCACGGATAATATTGTGGCGTTTCAAAAATTTATTTAGTGTTTTCATTATAGTTTGAACGAATTTGAAATGTTTTGAAACAGTTGATTTATTCATTTTTGAGATGAAATTCATTGTTTTCCGAGCAGCGGTTAAAAATATCGACGGTGAGCCACCCATAACATTGTATATCTTCTGAAACAATCGAATTATTTTTTTTCATAGTAATTAAGTTGGTTCTTTGAAATTAAGCAGAAACTTGGGTACCATGTTTGACTTACCGTAAGACACGCTGTTCCGTTGCCATGGCGAGTCACATGATATTTAAATGAAAGTTGATTGGATAGAGCGTAATGACGTAATTATTTAAATGAAGTAGCCGCGCTTTAAATATTTGCATCGTTGCGTTGCCGGAAAGCTGATTGGACAATCGTAGTCACATGAGTATTTAAATGAGGATCCTAATTGGTGATTGGAGAAAGCGAGGTTGCATGGGCAATATGCAATGAATGGAATAGAAGTGAGTTTATTCATCAAACGTTTCATAATAATTATTTTATGATATTGAAACTGGAAATTGTAAGTACAAAATTTCACAGTTTAATAGTGAGTGATTCCCGTGTAAGCTGTGGAAATGTCTGCTTGAACGCTCAAATGCAACTTATTGTTATCGTGGTCTTTGATAGATACACGTGCGCTTGTGGTTTTTGACGTTTTTCTCTAGATAAATAGTTTCGCGTGAGGGGCTTGGTTTCTAAACCGCGTATCTTCGCAATGGTTAGACGCACAGAAAAATCCCTTAGCACTTTGGAAAGATCTTGAAAAGGTCTATTTAAATAAATTAGACCCCATTCTATAAAATTTTATGAACAGCCTCCTTTTGCCATGCCGCATTACATATCTGAAGATTTACTCAAAAAGTAGGCATTAGGGCATCAGCTTATTTGTCAGTCAGTGCTACATCATCTTAGAAGTGTTTTTCAGAGAAGATTTGAATCTGGTTGCCAGAACCATCTCTGAGAGAAGTAGGAGAGCTACTGTGGTCAGTTTTGTTGAGGATGAGCGAACGCTAAAGGCAAAGAATTGTATGGATTAGGGTAGGAATTCTTGAAGAGGAGGGATTTTAATTTGGAGAAGATAGCGTGTGGGGCAATTGGTTGGGGAATTTTGGATCAAGTTAGGATACTGAGTGTGCATGATTGTAGAAAACAAGAACAGAAACTGTTATCAACTTAAAATGGGTTCATTTGGTCTCTGTAGAAGACCATAATATTATTTTCAATTTCTTTACTCTGTTTTATAACTTGAAATGGACGATAACACAAGCCACACCAAGCAGGAAATGGTTTGAATTAACATACTTTACTTGGCATCAATTAATCAGTGGATCATTTCAAAGGCGTTGTGGTAGATAAGAGTGTAATGAGGCGTGTTCTGTAGTGGCTTCATTCTAAAATATTATGCTCAACTTGATCATGTAAGCACTATAATGTAGAATTTGTTAGATTTTGGTATATTCCCCAAGCCTTACAAACCAATTGTGGTTTATGTTAAAGATGACCACCAAACTCGTCTGGGACAAGTTTGAGGTCTTTTGTGGTCTTCAGTGAATCGTGGGTTGCATACAAAGTGCATGTTTATTTTGATTGAAAATGGTCACGAATCTATAAAAACCGCGGAGCAACACCAGTGTCCAGTAGGCGTAGACAGATGGCAATAATTACGCAATGCTGCAAAAATTCCAATTTTAATGAAAGACATACAGATAAAATGGATGTTATAAAGTAGATGAGCAATTGCAAATAGCAAAGTGATAGAGAGACAAGAAACTATATGACAAATAATGTTTCGGTGGCACATTATATATACATGCATTAATAGTTTAGCTCTTCATCAATATTTAATTCAGGCATAGAATGTGCACTGTCAGTTTTAAACTGAACTTGCACAGATTGCAATTTATTGAGTTTGTCTTGACAAGTTTTAAATAACATAACAAGCTTTATCGACTAACGAACAAAGTGCAACAGCATAAATGAGAATAATAATTCTCAAATCAAAGTGCAAGAAATCCACAGCATATTTACATGCACCACAGAGACATTACAATAGTAATTAAAGTAACTTTTGATAACTGCTATTTCTATGGTGCTAGAACTGAGTTTTGCACATCTGACCTTCCGAAAATTGATTGACCCTACTGAAATGATTACTTTTAATCTCTACTGATTTCTGCATCTAGGGTTTTTGTTCCTAAATGTGTACAACCTCAAATACTAGTGATTGCAACGATCAGTTGCACCATGTGATGTGGGGTAAGACTCGTGGGACATGGTGACAGTCGAGGGTTCGATTCAGACCCAAGCCACAGGTAGGGACTTTGAGCAAGTCCTTCACTCACAATAGTTTATTTCTCATGGCACTTCATCGTGTAAACTTCGACACACCTTTCACTTCATTAGCCTAATACGATGGCAAGGCATGAAGAGTGAGGACGACGTGCTCTGCTTAATTAGGATTAATGTTTGAGGTCAAATCTACGCCACTGCCGCCGAAATGGTCGGCTTCGTTCAAGGGCATACGGAATTCACTATATATAGTCAGGCCAATTATTAGCAACTCTTCAAGTTCAACAAAATGCTAACGACCGAGAAAATAACGAATACGCCGCGCTGCGCATCATACGATTGCAACAACAGAGCAAGAAGAATAATTGCAAAATCTGACAATTACATGAGTTGTCAACTTGTCACATAGAGGTAGCGTGCAATGGTGACATAAGACAATAGCGTACGTTACGGTGACGTGACGACAGCGCAATTGCCATGCGAAAATAACTCAATGGTCACGTGAACATTACACTGTTGTCACGTGAAGACGCGGTGGTCACGTGACAATTGCATGTCGGGTGTTGTTAGATGATGTGGTAGGATTTGTGATTTGCCGAACAGTCTGTTGATACGTTGTCGTTGACGAGACGGACGCAGAGGCTTTTGGGAGAAGTGTCGTTCTTGAAGTCGTAGTCGTCGTAGTTGTCGTCGTCGTTGAGAGTCATCGTTGTGCTGTCGACGTCGGCCAGAGGACAGATGATAAAGGAATCGTTGTTGTTCGGTCTGCTATAGTTGTCGTTGCACTTTGAGAAACTGACGAACCCGGCGTCGTCATCGTCGACTGATTCTACATCTTCCTCCTCTTCCTCGGGTGACTTCTTCTGCTTCTGGTCCATATCTCCTCGTTCTGCTGCCAGCGTCTGCTTCTTCTTCTCGATGTTGTCCCTCGTCCGAACGTGGACGTAGAAGAGAGAGAAATTGTTGGAGATGACGGGAATCGTGAGGGCAACGAGCAGTACCCCGCAGACGGCACAGGTCGCCCCGATGAAGCGCCCCATCGGGGTGTGCGGGTAGATGTCACCATATCCGACCGTCGTCATTGTTATGATACTCCACCAGAATCCCACCGGAATGTTCTCGAAGTGGCCGTCCTTGTTGTCGAAGCTGCTCTTCCTTTCAGCGTAGAAGATGAGGGTGGAGAAGACGAGGGTTCCGATCAGGAGGAAGATGAAGAGCATCATCAGCTCCTGGATGCTGGCGGAGATCGCCTGGACGAGGATCTGGAGGGCCCTGTAATGTCGGACGAGGTGGAATATCCGGAAGATGCGGACGATGCGCAGAACGAAGATGAGTTCGATGACGGCCTTGCTGTTCTTGACGCAGTTGTGTTCGTCGACGATGTCGAGGGTGATCTGGACGTAGAGCGGAAGGAGGGCCAGGACGTCGATGACGTTCATCACGTTCCGGAAGAACTGGCGCTTGTCGGGAGCGACGAAGAGACGGAGAGTCAGTTCGGCCGTGAAGAAGGCCGTGCAGAGGTAGTCGAGGTTCTGAAGGGCAGGACGGGACACCCAGATGATCGACACCTTCTCCGTTGCGTCCCACCAACACTGGCGAGTGACGTTCTGCTCCGTGTACATGTAGGACACGGTCTCCATGCAGAAGCCGCAGATGGACGCCATCACGAATGCAAAGGACGTCACGGCAAAAGCCTGCAGTGTATTATACAAAAGAGATGCCGTAAGAATAACTTACAGATTGAAAAAGAACATAAAAATTATAATATAGTATGCTGCGATATATGTCTGCCACTAAACGGTTTTGACGACTTCAGCTTACCAACTCATATGTTGAATTCAATACAGTCATACTCATACATACATACATGCATACATAAAAAAAAGTACATACATACGTACATAGATACACATACATACATACATATTACATAGGCCCCCTACATATACATACATACATAAATACATACATACATAAATACATACATAGTACATACAAAATATATTACTTTATATAGGCTATGGTTGACATAGTTTCCGTGCTGTTTAGCATTTACAATAAGTAATTGATAGCATCTTCTGTTGTTTCTAATGGTAAAAGGCATTATGCGTCAGACAAAACAGGTCAATGTCAGGTCAGGTCAATGCACAAGAAACGAATCTTGCAGCTTATGGTCGACAGGTAGCCTAATCCCTGAACAGATTAGGGCTCTTTAGGCCTTAGTCTTAAAATTACATAAAATACTGAGCTGAATGAACAGAAGTTCTGGAAACAAACAGGTTCTATTGACAAAAGCATCTCGTCTGGTCTATCCATGTGGAAGCGCCGAAGCGGTAAACCTATTCGTATAGCTGTAGCCTATAGAAGTCCAGGATGTAAAATGCCACAATCGCTTCAAAAGAGAAAGCGTGTGAGAAACTACAGAAATTTGTAGGCCTATCTTGTGTATAGGTCCTAGTGCGTTTAAAAGTTTCCACAATTAGCACAGATGCCATAAATATTGTTACATATCCAGACATTATGTTTAATATTATTCCATAGTATTTCGATCTCCAAGACCAATTATTTCTTTGCGTTGCGAGGTCAATAATGCATAACGTATCTCGGCTACAAAGGGCAGACTCCGAGGAACCCGTAGCTGCTTACTAGAGTCGTCTGTGTAACATCAAAGCCATATACGTGTCTCCAGCGACAAGTTTGAATATGTCATCATATATATATACAACCTAACATGGATTATATAGCTCTGCAATAAAATGATAGAGACATACTACGGTGCACCAAGAAGGCTCATCTGCAAATCTGTTCAATTTCAAAGGCTTATCCCAGCGATGCAGAGAAACACCCACATAGCCCACAGGCCTACAATCGTCCAAGAATTATAGTAGTCTACAGCAGAGGTAGGTATTAGTCTGGAAATGTCTCGTGCAGATTCCAGTAGAAGTACACATTGATAGTAACACTGGTAACCAACAGCTGACTGGAAGAAGTAACTTCTCAGTGCCAGATGGGAGGATGAAGACTTTTGAAGCAACCTCAGACTATATATTATTACGTTAATTGTGTGCACATATAATAATGCTGCTCACGAAAGCTGAGATAGGAACGCTTTCATCAAAGCATCTATTTAAAGACGTAAGCACGTGACTGTATAGACGTCTACTGAACGAACCATTGCCAGTCTGGACGAGTGCGGATGGTCGAGTATCATCCAGAGTTCCATCTGTTTTTTCTGCCATCCGCTGAGCGTCGACAGGACCTTCGTATCTTTCGTCTCACGTTCGCGGCTGTCCTTGAATTCGGACAGGGCCTTGAGGTTGTCCAAGTAGGAACTGTAGTTGGTCCAACAGCAGGCCTTGATGAGACAATCGTCTATCTGCCAGTAGCCGAGCTCTCTCTTGGCCACCGCTCCGCACATATCCAGAGGCACATGCAGCTCATCTGAAACCACACATCAAACATAATATTATAGGACTTATTACTTAATTGTTTTTTTCTATGTTGCATGTTTGATCTGATTGTCTGCATTGTTGGATACAATAAATTGATTTGATTGATTGATTGATTGATAGGAAAGACAGCGTCCGTACAATGGTTACCCCAAGAAGCTATGATTTGTTATTTTGCTCTTTTAGACTGACTTATCTAATAAGGTGTGAATGTATGCAGCACTACAGTTAGGGCTGCACCTAGCAGTAGTCATGGGTGCCCGCTGACACTTTTGCAAGAGGGGTAAACACAATGGCCACGGTCATTATGTTCCATCAACAGCCTGAAGATTAGAATGCAAAGCAGAAAATAAAGAATATGGATATATTTCATAGAGGTTATACCTCTCAAATTTAGAGGTATAATCTGTATGAAATAATCATAATCCATAAGCCCTATTCTTTATTTTATTTATTTATGTTTGTTCTTTCTATTTAATAGAGGCGCTATATATCTTGCATGATTGATATATTTTATAAGAACGGAGAGGGAAGCACTGAGCTTCTGCAGGAAGCTTTTGGTCTACGCTACGTCTCGTTTTCAGACTTTATAAACGCCTATAAGGATCAACAGACGCGTTGTTTGTGCACTCTTTCCCATTTCCCTATTGTCAGTCGAGATCTATCCTATATAATATGGCATATTCGGCGATGCTAACAGCTCTGTTCGTTTCGATTCTGAGGTCGGCTCAATTATTTATCCGCCATCCTATAAACACAGTTAATCCTGAAATCGATAACTGCTAAACATGCTCCACTGTCGGAATCATTCAGGGAATGGTTCGGGGGCCAATTCCCTCTCCTATGTCTGCAGACGGCGGAATGACAATGCATGACAAAACGCTGCAGGCAATGAATATTGCATGACTGCCGTATGTATAGAGACGCACAATTACAGATCAGACTGAGCCACCGTACACACATCTCTTTATGAGGGTGTGGCGCCACGCTGCAGGCACATATTCAACAATGCGTCACACAGTTCGATCTGGTCGGCTAATTACTACAGACCTGTAGCGTGTAGACATGATCCGTATTTACAAAGGCTGCCACCGCCAAGTATTGATTGATGGCCTTTAAGCTCCCTCCGTTCGCGTAACCAGTCACGAACAAAAGCCAGCGCAACAGCAGTTCTATAGATTCAGGCACTGTAGTCTTATATAAGGATGGAAGAATTGTGTTGACGACTTGACGTGAAAGCTGGCTTTGTTATTAATTAGGTTGTGAAAATAAGTCTATCAATGGGAACGAAATTAAACAGGTAGAAATAATTTTATGATCCCAACGAAGCTGTACCGTCCTCTAGGGATATATTATTATTAGGCCTAACTGTAGTTTTGAACTTAATCCAACCCTGTGGCTCTTCTCATAAGATGCCTTTACACAGCCGAGATAATGAATTGAAGCGTGCATTTATTCGCCTGAATTCATTAGCGAGATACTGTCAAACACCTGTGCTAATAAATTAGAGCAGTTTCTACCTGACTATCACTGCCATAACAGCCGCAGCTTTTCTGCGTTTGAGAGATTCCTATGTCAATTTCTATACCAACGTTAGTTCAGCTAATTAATGATTTTGATCGAAAAGGCATGTAGGCCTGTTTATTCGTATCATTTTGGAGACGCTGATTAAGTTATTGTCACTCATAAAAAGACGAAACCAGAGGTGTTACCAACACCGTCTTTTTGGGAGGTTCTCCTTTGAACGTGACCATGTTCTGAAACGTTCACCAATTTCCTCAAAACGTAATTTATTTCTCTTTCAGAAACATTAAAAATTCCGGTCGGAGGAAGAGTTTGAACCTGTAACACCCTCCCTAAATAGTAAATATCGATGGCAACAGATTATTTTTATATCGGTAGGCCTACATGAATATGCCAATATGTAACTTTGTAATACACTCATAAGTTAAAATGCCGAGTTTAAAAAAAAACACATTAGGCCTACAGGAGGTTTTTGAAGATCTGGCTTGAAGCCGCAGAGGATTTAATCACTTTTATATTGATTCAAAACAGAGAACATCAAAAGCCTAAACAAAACTTTGCCAAACCAATGGAACAAATGGATAAACCTATTATAATAGGGCCTAAGCCCCGCTGAAGGATTTGAAGTGGTCTAACGTTTCTTATAAAATGCATAGATGTGAGACGACAGCTAAAGGGTCCACTATAGTCTGTATCTGTCTCCGGTCAACGGTGAGAAGCGATCTTTACGACGATCGGAGGCTAACGTTTCTTGAGCGCCTTCTCTCATTCTTTGATCTAACGTCGTCACCATGACGACGCTGCTCGTCGCCATGACGACTTTGCTCAACCGTTCCGACGATCTCCGAACGCTTTCACGTTTTGTGTAGTGCTGTTTTAATGTAATTTATGCTTTTATGTCTAACTGGTATAAATGTAAATCAGGGCCTTCCAATGTAGAATTAATTCTTTAATTTTACATCCAGTGACGGATCTAGGGGGGGGGCATAGACATAACCCTAACCCTAATTCATTCCGTAACCCTAACCCTAATTTCAGCGCTAACCCATTTAAAATTAATAATA
>JAQFXW010004737.1:0-10858 GCA_034693945.1 Dendrobaena attemsi
CGGAGTTTACACGCCGAAGCGCCATGAGCAATTGTGAGTGAAGGACTTGCTCAAGGTCCTTACGCGGCGGGTGGGATCGAACTCGCAACCCTTAGGTTGCAAAGGCGGCAACCTTCACCACTACACTACCGCGTGTGTACTCTTACTTGGTAGACATTATTCTGACTTATTTTAAAATCACAATAATTGTCATCATTATCATCAGTTTCTTGTTTTGCTAACAACTTTTACCTTCGCAGTCCACTTTTATTTTATTAAGAAAACTTTCATTAGTCATGCGCGATTTTTATCGTTTTAGCTTATATAATCTGGATTCCCGCTTCTGTTTCGCTAATAATTTTTCATCCTTCATCTCGCGTCTAGTTTTATCATCGACAACTTACTTCCTCAGCACGCTTCTGTTTTAATTCTGGACAACATCGTCGCTTATAATATCAATTCTGGTCTTATTATAAGTCTTACATAATTTACAGTGCTAAACTGTACGTTTTCTGCCTTCTGTTAGTTTAACAAGTTCCACATGCAAGGGAAATGTTAGGCTCAGTTTTGGAATATTATTCATTTGCAAGACAAGATTTGCATCTTGTAGATCCTCAACAGTGGTTTTGCTGTGGATCTACTCGACTAAACTCTTATCAGATATTTCATCCTCCGTTACAGTCATACTGAATAGGAATAATTTTGATTACATCTTAAATTTTTGCAGTGGCCTGCTCTACCCCAATGCAATTGAGTGACGGATAACACATGAATCCGTTAAATTGTGAGCACCTGACACATAGACGTGATGTCCATGATATTGTGAGAAATGAGCATTATTGGCATTGGGAGGGTTGTGAAACTTGGCAGAATTGATTTAACCTTCATTTCAAAATTCATTGTTATTAAAAGCCATGCAAATCTTTCCTTTGTAACTTGGCAGAATTGATTTAACCTTCATTTCAAAATTCATTGTTATTAAAAGCCATGCAAATCTTTCCTTTGTCCCCAGGACATGGTGATCAGAGAAGCACAAACCAACATTTGACAATTTAGAAATCACAATAGTATGACAAGAATATATACTAAATTTAATACATTATCCAAGCAATGTTAAAATTATTTCTATGATTTCAGAAACTGTGTTCAGATGCTTATCAACTGACAGCTCATCAAAAGATCTATGAGGATGAACATGACGAAGTTAACGCCGTGAATTTCTGGATGGCGAATGTAAGACACCATACAATAGAGAAACAGCACAGGTACCCGATATGTCAGAATTTAGTTGATGTTGGTAGTAACCTGAAAAAACATGAAAACTCATGTTGGTGAAAAGCAATTCAGTTGCCAGGTATGTCAGAGATTGTTTGCTCAAAGTGGTTATCTAAAGTCACACATGAAAGTCCATACGAGAGTGAAAGCCTACAAATGTCATTTGTGTGAGAAATCATTTGCACGTTCAGCTAATCTGAAGATTCACATCAGATCCCATACGGGTGAAAAACCATACAGTTGTCAGTTATGTGAGAAAAGATTTTCTCAACATAGTCATCTGAAGGGACACGTGAGATCGCATACAGGCGAAAGGCCCTACCGCTGCCAGATATGTCAGACAACGTTTGCTCTAAGTGGTGCTCTAAAGTCACACATGAAAATCCATACGAGAGTGAAACCGTATAAATGCCATTTGTGTGAGAAATCATTTGCACATTCAAATAGTCTGAAGATTCACATCAGATCCCATACGGGTGAAAAACCATACAGTTGTCAGTTTTGCGAGAAAACATATTCTCAACTTAGTCATCTGAAAGGACACGTGAGATCGCATACTGGTGAGAGACCATATGGATGCCAGTTCTGTAAGAAATCATTTGTTGATAGTCGTTCACTGATAAATCACACGGTTACCCATACTCGAGAGAAACAGTATATCTGCCAGTTATGCGAGAAATCATTTGATGATAATGACAGTCTGAAAAGGCAAATGAAAAACTGCGACAAACACTACAGATGCCATTTATGTGAGAAATCGTATGCTGCTGATAGTAAACTAAAAAGGCATATGAAAGACCATACTTGCGAAAAATCACACAGGTGCCAGGTATGTCAGAAATCATTTACGTGCAACAGTAATCTAATGATACACATGAGAATGCACACAGGTGAAAAGCCGTACCTGTGCAAGTTCTGTCAGATGTCATTTAGTCATTACAGTTCTCTGAAAATTCATCTGAGAACCCATACTCGTGAAAAACCACACTTGTGCCATGTATGTCAGAAAACATTTTCTCAACTTCCTCATCTGAAAGTACATCTGCGAATTCATACTCGTGAAAAACCATACACTTGCCAATTTTGTCACAAATCATTTTCTCAAAGTAGTTACCTGAATCTGCACCAGAGAGTCCACACAGGTGAAAAACCATTCACGTGTCGAATATGTCTGAAATCATTTGCTGCTGGCAGTAATCTGAAAATCCACATGAGAGTCCATACTGACGAATATCCCTACAAGTGCCAGCTATGTCTAAAGTCATTTAATGACAGTGCAAAACTGAAAATACACATGAAAACACATGCTGACGTTACAGATCAACCAGACAAACCTTTCTCAAAGAACATATTTCTGGATTTTAGTCGAATTGCAATTCCTTTCGCGAAGACTACAGATGGAGAATGTCTACACATTAGGAACTTCAAGTCTATATTGGATGCAAAAGCATTTTCAGCAAAATCTTTTGGATGTTTGATATGTGACAAAGTGATGGAAACAGAGACAGAATTTCTAGAGCACTGTGCTAGCCATCAATTTTCTCCATCTGACGACTTATTTGCTGCTCTGTACTGAATAATTATTATTGCACATTGTACTCGGCGTTGAAAACAATTGGAATATTTTTAGATCGAGAGTGGATGCAATCGGAGTGCTTGGATATAGGGAATGTGATACCGGGATCCCAAAGCTTTTTTCAATCCCGTAATTGTAATCCCGTGTTTCCAGGAGCAGAAGTTTGGATTAATGGATTGAAGTTACTTCAGCCACAGCATAGTAATTGTTCTTTCTTGGCAAATTGATGGGAGCAGGATACGTATACACAGGCCCTAGCAGACTAGTTCTGAATACAGACCACAGGCCTGTATTGATGCTGAGTTGGGTTCACTGCCCAGATTTGGGGGCTTAGTGCCAATGTTCAGTGCCATCGCTGCGGTCACCTGGTGTTATGTGTTTGGTCTGATTCCGGGCTGTTCTCAGCCAAGACCTGCTGCCAAGTGCAAATACTCTGCCTATAGGCTATCTCTGATTAGTGGTCGCTGTGTTCTCATTTACCTAATTTTGACTCTTCTTAAATTGATTCATGGATTGCTGGTTTGTACATCGTTATTATTAAAAGTGTGACTATAAATACGTTTCTCATAACTTAGGTTGCAGCTTTAATTTAAAATTTAGAAAACGTGCAAGGTTGCATTGACATTCCTGATTAACTTTTACTGACCTTAGATAACAAATTTATATAGTTCTTTAATGACAAAGATTTTTTATATTTTATACAAAGAAATATGAAGGCGACAGCATAGCTAAACTTTTTATTAAACTTGGAAAACGGTAGTATGAATTTGTATATGAAAATGCGATATGATGAAGGCTTTGGCTACACTTCACGAAGTTCCACGAACAATTTGTTTGACCACAGCCGTCCAATTTGCAATAGCCCTCAGTCTTGCCATTCTCATAATTGTGGAAACTTCCAGGGCTCAGTACACAAAATGTGTAGTTCTAAATAAGTTTGTGCAGTTGCAACAGCAGTTTTGTGCAGTTGGAAAATAGTCACAAAGGGCATCGTCCAGCGACTTATCAGTACCAGCAACAATCTCTAAATCTGCTGGACGTCCACTCCATATACTAAGAGCTTAACACCTAATTATCTTCACTAGACGAAATAACTATTATAAATTCTGAGGGATGCAATTAAGGACTATGTTCAGTGGCTGTACCATAACCCTGTATAGTGTACACACTACACTACACAGGATAAAACTGTCGTATTCATACTTTCACCTTTGACAGGCATCTCAGGGTCACTTTTCCTATCTTCACTACTAAAGTTAGTTCATGCTTAAATACGCTCTTGGATAGACTACTGTAATTCTCTCCAAATTGATCCATTTATTCAGTCATAAAGAGCATTTCATATAGTGCCAAAGAGCATTTCATATAGTGCCTCTTCAAGAGTGCTACTCAGAGGCGCTCCCAACTCCAGCATGGGTAAATAAAACAGTCAAGGTCAGAAAAGAAAGTTTGAGAGGGAGTTCTAGGAAGCAAGCATAGAGAAGACGGTGGACTGTTCCAGGTCAAGGGGCCAACACTGAAAAAAGTTCTTTTTCCACTTCAGTCAGTTCCCAACACTGCTGCCAGACTCATGGCTCGCCTGAGTCACCTTCAGAAGTACTCTTGCATCTATTTTTTGGCTTCCTCTCCATACTCGCATGCAGTTAAAAATACAAAGACTGATCTTCATGTCTCAGCTTGGTCTTGCTTCAAAATACCTTTTTTTACATGATCGCTTGGCTTCGCTGAGTAAATAAGAGCCCCAATATACTCCATTTAGCATCACATTATCAAAATTCTGAAGGCATCTGGGGCTCCATACCACACTAGGGATATTACTTGCAGGCCTGTTTTAAGGTAATCATAGGCACTTGTGCATTTGTAGGCCCAAATTGCAATCACATTCACATTATTCTTTGATGTCATGTGACATCATACGTTCTCATGTTTAATTGTGACTCATGACTGCTCCCAGTTTTACATGTAAATCCAGACACATAAATGCAACTGTAACTACACAAGTCAAGGTAGGACAATCGGCATAGAAATATGGAATGTAGTAAGGCTGAGGAGGACAAATGTAACGTACTATAAGCAACTCAGTGTCTGGTTAGAATGGAAACTGGAACCAAAATGATCAGATCAAGCTTAAAATGATTCTGTTCAAAGAGACATTTCATCTTTCTAGGTAGAAGCAGCACATTTGGCAATCTCTATCTACAAAATAACTAGTTTGCCTTTTCAATAAACAGCGAAACAACTGCAATATGCGATGATTGGGAAACTCAAGCTACACACCTTAACTGAACAACTGACAAAAACACTTGTAAGTAATAAGACAGAAATGCCAACTGTTAAAACTATTTAACTAATTATAAATAATCTAAATTATTTACATAACCAGTCAAATTATGCAAAAAAAATGTTAAAATTAATCATGATCATGATTTTGGAAATTGAAGACAAGAAGTCAATCACAGCAGTGGGCATATCCATAACCCTCGTCAGTTTACTCACATTCTGTTCCTTTAAAGACGTTCAAATTCAACCATAAGTAGTCTTCATATGGTATGGACACTGATAGGCTAGCACTTCTGCGCTTCACCTCTGTGACATTCATTCAATTAGAAAATCTATATAGCGCCCCTTCAAGGAACCTACTCAGAGGCGCAACATGAGTTTGAATCCCAGGCCTGTCGATAAAGGCGATATACACTGCAAGAATTTACTTTGAAGGCTATCTACCTTCAACACAAGTGCCTCATAGGAGGCTGTCACCTTCAATATGAAGCTTCATAAAACCTTGTAAATGCACTAAATACCAACTACATAGCAGCCACATTCAACGAAGCCAAAGCTGAACCACATTGTGTATCTTTGGACGTAAACAAGGTATCTAATGTCCACCTAATGCACAAGGGAGTCATGGCCAGGAACAAAGATGGCACGAAATCCCTTCTCTTTCAATAAACTATTTGAAGCAGCTGGTCCAATTTTATAACCTCCAGTTACAAAACGAATGTCGAACGATAGTTGCAATGTTCAGTACCAAGAGAATTTAGATCACTTTGTAAAGATAGCTACCATCAATTTAATGGAAAATCATCAAAATCCTTCCTTGGGCTTTGGCAAATGCTCATGAAATGCAATCAATTACAATGTATCTCCAACAACTGCTCTCAGAGATACACTAGTTAATTACAGAATTCTTATGAATTTTACAAAGACTTCTTCACTCTGTAAAAATGTCATTGGGTTAACTCTAGATCATTATTGTTCCTCTGGAGTCAATACAAGTTTGTTTACGGCCAAGAAGGAATCTGATAGAAATTGTCTGCTTTAGGGATAAACCTACAAAGACTGCACAACAATCGGTAAGGAAAACCCTTGCCAGATGTTCTAAAGATGGCACCATTTGAAGCTATTCAGCATATAACCAAGGAACTCATAAATAAATTGCAATCTGTCGAAACATGATATCACGCCCGTCAGCATTTGTGACTGTCAATCTAAGACATCGTGTTTTACGACCCCAAAGCAACTTCGAGATGTTAGTAAATGTTGCTATCCCACTCGTCACATCACCAATTCTAACGAAATCAGCACATGTGACAAAGTTCTTCGATACATCCATTTTCAGCACTTTTGGGCTTGCTTCGATGACCCCTTGCAACAATGCAGTCTCTCTGTGTGTTGGAATTTCAAGCGATTCCTGTCCCGTCTTGATTCTTACTCCCTTGAGATCAATATCATCATCAAAAACAATGACGATCCAGTCACTGATCTGAGGCATCAGTGCTTTGAAGTACCCTGATCTCGACCCGTAGACAAGTCCCGGCATGTGATTACCGACGGGGTTCATATTCGTCATGACAACTCCTGGTGGGTCATCGGCAAGCCATCGAATTTCATCACTGTCTTCGACAAGAGTCTGTGACCTTTCTGAAATTAAGATCGTTCTTTCAAATACTTCAGGGCTGCGAAGGAGACGTGACTTCTGTGACAGAAGCAGTCGAAAGAGATAAAAAGCGTCGTCACTCGTCATGTTCAACATTTCGACAGTTGCGAAGAAGTGGATGAATTTGATGACGTCACGACTTCGCATAACATTACCAACGAAGGCATACTTTGAAAACTCCAAAATGCCCCAATTTCTGTAGTTCACTTTCTGAATCCGGACAAACTCTCGAACAGCTCCAACAAAGTTAGAAATGGCTACAATGCTGTCATCTATATGGAGGTAGTATTCTGAAAGACTGTTGGCATATGGCCACACTCTAAACATCGATTCTAGCTGCAGACATGATTCTACAGCCCATACCCTTTCGTCGTCAACTTTCTGCATTGCAATTGAATATTTCTCACCTTCCAATTCACTAAAATTGCACTTTGACCCTGGAATTAATACATTTACATCTAAAATTGGAGCTGGCTGAACTATGTGCAGAAATCCAATGTTGATTTCGTACAGATACTTTTTGACAATGGCACCGATTAACCTGTGCTCCGCTTCATTCTTCATTTGATTGGGAAGTATAACAATGATCACATTGTGCAGCTTTTCGTAGGTGGAAGTTTTGTTAACAAGTGATTCCAGAGTTTCTTCAACGTCCATTCTTCCACTTTGACCATCTTCCGAATAAAGGTTGTGAACTGCAATGCCGATGGATAGGTAGTCTAAAAACACCAGTACAGGCAATTTATATAACCACAGTTTAATGAACAGATATTCAACTAACAGTTTGGCCTTCTACATGCTCTGATTCTCATATGTAAATTCACTAGGTGACCCTATTCAGCAGGACAATTGCCCCCTCTGGGTCACCTTTTGATGACTATGTTACTGTCAAAATGTACATACAAGTACAATTTATTACTGGCTTCAATAAATGTAATGATTGATTGATATAAAGAAAATACAAGCCCAAATGAATTAAACTCATTCAGCTTAAAACTTATCACTGGTTGTTCATTAATTATGTCAACAAATTTTAGGTCATTTTTGTACCTCCCCTTCTCCCTGTCAACAACTGTCAAACATTCATGGAATTCCCTAATAATTATGTTAAGGATTGCGTGCCACCACCAACCAACCCCCGCCAATGAGAAGAATTTCAATTACTCCTAAAGTACAATTAATTATGAACGTATGCAAAATTGCTGTAAAATACTCTTTATTCAATTTCTGACTGTAAGTCAACAAGATTTTAAATGTATACACTTTGAATATTTACCAAAGTAATTCTATTTAACAATTTGCTCAATAAAGTTATAAAAAACACTAAATATTTTCAGTTACAAGCTGATAACTGAAAATATTTAGTCTTGTATTTAGTTGCAAAAATAAAAACATTTAATTTGTTAGATTGTTGACTTCAACTTTCATTGAACAACCCCTTGTCAACAACAGTGTCAACTTTTCCAAACCCTCCCCTATTTTGTTGACAATTAATTGACGATCCCTAAAGAACTTGTATTGCCATGGTCTTAAGCCCTTAATGATCAAAGGGTAAATTTTGTGTTTGTCATTAAATAACACAAGAAGTCCTTTTGACCCTTTTGAAATGAAGAGAATTCTCTAGAGAAGAACAAGCGTGCAAAGGAGCAAAAAGCTGCAGCAAAATACCTTTAGATCTGAATCTAAACTGAATGCTAGAACATATGATAGGACTGATAACTTGCATTTTGGTCGTCTTCTATTGGACAAGAGGCGGCCATTGGACCTTGGCATAGACATCCATTCTCTCAGTAATTCTCCTTCAGTCTTAGGCAACTGTACATAGACATCATACAAAATAATATGCCTCTAATAAGTTTCACTTACTTTAGACCATAAAGTAAAGAATCCAAGAAGGAATAATAGGAATACAATGATCAATTAATAGCTCACCTTCATATCTCTACTTCTATTTTTCATTGCATATGCTAGCTAACTCTCTGTGCTTGCACAGCTAAATTCGTTACTCTGATTTTCAAGGCTAAAATAAAATGGTTCTTGGCCAGAAGTTTTCTGCAAATATAATCTCTCAGCCTTTTCCCACCATCCACTTTGTTGCTCAAAATACCCAACCTCTCGATTCTACAGAGCAGAGTTATCATTTACATATTGTATCTAAATATTTATTTATAGAGCACCTCTAGTTGGATACACCATCCAGAGAGCTCAGAAGATGAATTATGTTTAACTCATCCCTTTTACATTAAACTACACAGCACTACGTTAAATGCTTAGATAATTAAATAGTCAACTCAAGTAATTGAACAAGATAAGACACATATCAATCATGAGCCCCTCAACCTTGTTATATTCATGTTCATTGTTCACCTTATTATACTTAAGTTCACTTATTACCTTTAGCTCAGACATTACCTTTAGCTCAGACAAACATATCAATACCTGTGACGTTTCATTTGAGAAAAATATGGCGACATCTGCATGACAGTAAATGTCATCCTCAAGAAAATCTAAAAAAAAGCAGAACTAGAACAGAGGCGTGTGCTTACTGCCTAGGCGGTTATTAAACGTTATCGATATGGTCTTAAATATTTATGTTTTCGATGAAAGCAATACCATAATACAACGATGGTGATGGCTCTCACTTAATGCTGCACTCAAGAATAAGCCAGTTCTCTCTGTACTTAGAAACTACAAAATAGTTCTAAATTAATTCACAATTACAATTTATTGCTTGTATGTACTTAGGAAAAATATGCAACTATGGACTTCTCATTCAGTCACTTAAGAGTATTTACATAGGACCTATTCAAGGAGATTTCTTAAAGGCGTTCTTAACCTTCCACGGCTGAAAATTGCAGCTTTGAGTTGGGTGTACAAGAGACATCTGCAGACAGAGATGATGATGAAGATAATGATAAAAACAGTTTCAAAGAACAGAACCAGTAAAAAGCCTAGAAGAAACTGAACTGAAACCGTCTCTCTTCTACCGACAGGGCTTTCATAATATTATTTCTGACAGAAGCATCATCCATGAGACCAACCTCTGTCCGAGTAGAACAGTGCGAACCACTGGATGTGAAACGTAAGCGTGCAACCGAGGATCAGAATCAGAATCCATGTCCTGTATTTTCGCCCCATTCCTCAGACAGATGCACCGCGGTCACCATAGAAACCAAAGCCAGTACTTTCCTGTGATATCTTCATGTCCCACAAAACTGTAAAAGGAACTATTATTCACTCAATCTGAACTTTCATATAGCGCCCTTTAAAGAAGCTACTTCAGCCTGCAGCAAAAGTAAACCACTCCTCAAATCTCTACACTGGCTACTTGTCAGAGAAAGGATCATCGAACCTGGGACTATTATTACGGAATAATAGTCCCAGATCGAACTAAGGCACTCAAATCTCTGTGATTATTATTATTATAATTATTAACCAAATAGTTCATTCACTCAATCTAAACTTTCGAGTAGCGCCTTTTAAAAGCTACTCAGACAACAGCAACCAACATAATTATATTTCTTGTTAAATATTAATTTAGAGATAATAATAATTATTATTATTTAATGTAATGTTACGCAAAAATATTCCTCAGCAAACAGATGCACCATTTTATTACCTTATTGTGACAAGCCTATCCGGCACACAATAATTAATAGGTTTACAATAAAATTGTAATACGAACTTTTAAATTATTATTTAACAAGAAATATTCCATCTTCGGTGAATTTCGGTGAATTGCGGTCACCGATATAGCTCACCACTGATCTATGAAAATTATATTTGTTACAGCACAGAGTTTGGTTAAAGCATTGTGAAGAAGGATACCTTGCGCCTTGGCTATAAGCTCGCTATGTGGTTCTGGATTTAGCTTCAACTATTTAAGAGACCCTGCACTTTAAGCCAAGAATTAAATTTATACATTTTAGATATTATTTCGACTCTGCTCTTTGGACGTCATAAACAAAATTTTAATATTAGAAATAATATTATGATTAGCAAATAATATTATGATTATCAAAAACTGCGAAAAAGCCTCAATTCCACTCGTTTTCGCTTCAGAGATCTGTGGCGTTTCTTGAGATTCCGGT
>JAQFXW010004738.1:0-10857 GCA_034693945.1 Dendrobaena attemsi
TTAACGATTCTTTGATGTACCTTGCATAAGTAGCCCATAGGCCTATCGGCGAACTTCTGCCATGATGGACGGACGGACGGACGGACGGACGGATAGATAGATATATAGATAGATCTCGCTTTCACTGATAGACGCTCTATTTTAAGATCAAATTAAATCTCATTAAGTTATCTATAGGTCTTTCTTTACTCAATGCTTGAGCAATGGGAAATGATATGAATGTCTCGCGTCACATTATCCTGCGCCGAATTGTCCTGCGCCGAATTGCCCTAGCACCATGACAATTTACTACATTGGTATTACCAGCACGGCTGGGAGACTAAGCAACGACTTAACTAGTTACCTAATGAGTGATTTTAAAGACTGTGTGCCCCGTGTCCACACCATCTCTTAAACAGTCTGTGTGTCACCTACATCTACACAGTAGAAACCGCGGCCACAGTGCACCGATGCGGAGGAGGCCCTTAGTTTTGTCTGCGTTCACTTTGCATTGCTGAGATTTTTTCAAATCAATTTGTTTTCGTGAAACACAAGTGAAACATATCTTGCCCCTGTTATGGAGGCTTGAGACCCTGTGCACAGGCACATGATGGCCATGCCCAAATTCTGGAACACGATGATTAAATAATTTAAATTATGATGATTATTAAATTCACAAATTACCATCTCAGCTGATCCAGCCCTGCTCTATAATGCGAGACCTAAACATGAATGCTACGGCAGAACATCCGGTCACCGCTAAATTTTTGTTCGAAGAATGTCTATTTTCGTAGGTTTAAGCCGTTTTCTTGACAATGTTTCGTCTATTCGTTGATATTTTGCACTCGAGTACACTTACTTGGTGTTTTTTCAAGACATCTGAGTGGAATTTCATGGTTTTGAACGATTTTATTAATGTCTGTAAACATCACCGTTTGGCAGCCGCCACGCGGACGGTGGTGTATCGCAACTCGAAACTTCTATAGCGCCGATGAGTAAAGTTACGGGAACCAGCTTATTAAGTTGGTAACAACTAAAAGCTAATTTCCGGAATTTTGACGCCAATTTCTAGACGTTGCCTCCTTGGCTTCCAATGAACTCATTTCTCAATTATTGTTTGTGGGACCGAATGAACATAATTATCCAACGTCTTTTCGAGCCCTTAGGCAGTTGAACTTAGATGGCTTCAATTATCGGGGTTAGCTACAGAACCGAGTGTAGATGTACCCAGGTAAGCAATCATTGCCCGGCGTGGTCGTTTATAGGGCCTCTAGTCACAAGCAGTATTTTACCAGTCTTGTTGTCCTCGGCCTTGAAGTCTTGAACTCGAGTGCACTCGAGTTCGTTTTAAAAGTCTTGGTCTTGAGACAAAAAGTCTTGGTCTTGGTGCCAAAGGTCTTGGCCTTGGTCTTGAGACCAAAGTCTTGATCTTGGTCTTTAGGCCAAAAGTCTTGCCTGTTGATATTTACTTATTATTCAGTTCACAATATATAATATTGATTAGTGACTTTCAGTTCTAATTTCTGTTAGGTTTTGGATTATAGCTCTTGCTATTTTTGCCCGATGTTCAGTGAATTCAAAGTCATTCAATCTTATAATATAATGAGAAACCAAATATGGGATGATTTAAAAGACACGACTTGTGCATCTTTGTATACCAGCGACTTCTCACTTCTTCATCTGCAGAATGTTTTTTTTCTCATGGTGTGATTTTTATGAGGCCACACAGAATATTTAGTCAAAAATGCTCAGTGATTTGGTGTTTATAAAATGCAACATATAGACTTATTTCCTGTGGCAGACAGAAATAATTATTGTTGGAATCTGTTTTGCTTTATTCGAAAGAAATGATTGTTTTAGGTTCAAGGTCTTGGTCTTGAGGTTTCAGGTCTTGACAACAAGACTGTATTTTACAGACTCCTCTGTTTCTTGATTATTAGTGGAACTTAATAGAATGGGAATAAATCTTTCTTGTCCAGACCTGAAACCTGAAGACTAAGACTATTAGTCTCAAGACCAAGATTTTGAACCCTAAGGCCAAGACTTTTAGTCTCAAGACTAAGACATTGAACCTAAGAGTCAAGACTAAGATTTTAGTCTTGAGGCCACTCAAGACTTTGAAAATCACTCGTACCCACACATGATACAAAAACTTGTTAAGTCAATGTTTTAACAATCATTGAATCATGGCCTTGGATTGAAACAAAACAACACAAAGACTGCGGGCACTTCAAAAAGTCTATCAAGTGAAATGTAGCTCATTCCAAATTCCTAATTTCCTATTGCATTTTATAAACACCAAATCACTCAGAATTTTATGACAAAGATGTATCCCAACATGAAATAAACACCTTGTACATCCGCAGAAGTCGCTGGTACACAAAGAAGCCTTTCAAGCACCAGATTCTTGCAAATGTACGTCGTGTCTTTTTAAAAATCCTCCCATGGTTTTTCATTGAAGAATTTTAAGACTTTGAATTTGCTGAACATTGGGGCAGAAATAGCAATAACTAGAATAAGTCTACATTCTACAATTATTCAGGGGTGGAAAAACCAAGATTTTTGGAAAATGAAAAGTTGTTTTTTCTTCGTTTTTTTATTTTAAGATGTTCCGATTTCGGATGAGTTAAGAAAAAAACTCCAACTCAAATTGATTCAGTTGAGATTTCAGACTGATAAACACAAAATGATTGATTACAATAATTATTGATTTTATTACTATAATAAGTCAAATCCTGGATTTTAGGCCATTGAATTAATGTTAATAAAAATAATTATAAAAAAATAGAAATTAAAAAAACAAAACGTTTTTGGGGTTTTTGATAAAAAAAACAACACTTTTCAACCCCTGCAATTATTCAAAACCTAAGAAAATTAGAACTGCAGACTATGCAAAGGCACGCTTCAAATACAAGTCACTACAGAATAATGCTCCGAATAATAAGTAAGTAATCATTCATTACTGTTTTCATTGGCAGTCGAGTCTTGGTCTTGAAATATCAAGACAAAGACTTATGGTCTCAAGACTTTTTGTCTGAAGAAGTGGATTTTCCGACCAATCGGATGGAGGCTCTGCTAAACAGGTCATACCCAACTGAAGAAGCTTTGACGGTGGTTTACTTAGGGAACTGTCTTTAATCGTCCTATGGTGCTCTTTGTATGAATCTAGGCATCTCTTTTGGTGAGGAATATTCCACAGAGAGTTGGAAGAAATAAGTTTTGAGTTGTTGAATGTTGACATCATAATAATTAGATTAATTGTCATGACATTTACCATACCTGTATTACTTACTATTAGGCCTATTATATAATTATGACAGACCTGTAATCATGTGCTAACGAGTAGGCTTGGGATCAACTATGGAACTGTTAATATAATTTATTCCATATTATTTTTAATTCAAAGGTAGCACGTGCTGCAGAGAACGCATTTATCCTGAATCTGAGAATGCTTTAGTTTGATGGCCTTGGCTCTAAAAATGCTATTGATTGATTGATTGATTGATTGATTAAGAGCATTTCATATAGCACTTCTTCAAGAGTGCTACTCAGAGGCGCTTCCAACCTCAGCGTGGATAAATAGAACAGGTCATACCCACTGAAGATGGTATTGATGGTATAGGGGTTTGAGACTATTTTATTTTACTGAGATTGGTTTGGTTCTCTTTATTCAAACAGCTGGAATTGCAGACTGCTACTGTTAGCTATAAACTTGGTTAGGCACTGCAAAGACTTTCAAATCCCTTAAAATCACATTTATTGACACTGTGCATTAGAAGAGAATTGGATCCACAGTCCACAAATTTCAAGGTCCATAGCTGGCTACTGATGAACTTCGCTGCCATTGTGTCATTAGGTGAAGTTCTGCTGGAATGGTTACCGCTGTTGATCGAATCCGTGTTCCAACTGCCTCCTGTATGCGAAGATTTGTTGTAACTCGGTGTCAAGTGGAGAACCATGACTGTCCAATCAGAAAAAATTGAAAACACATTTAGACATCAACATAAAAATGACCAACACTCCTCTTCTTAGAATCTTGTAAAAAAATCTAAGAGTTGATTGAAAAATTGAATTACATGTTGTGAATTCAAGCAGAAATGCTTACATAAAATTTGGAGTTCTATGTATAGGGCCGTATAGTAGGATTAGCTGCAAAATTACTGCTTCTCACATTTGCAACTAGGGCAAGGTACTGCCTTAGTCGCCAATATCAGGAGTCACAAAGATTACATACTGTTGGTAGGCCTCCTTATTACCAATGTTAAAATGTTTAAAAGTATACTCAAATGTATACTAGAACTTTTCCTTTTACTTGATTCGATTCTGTAAGTGGGGCATATGTATCTGCGTATGGAATGATTACATTATATATACATAATGTATGTATATATAATACAGAAAACACTTGAACACCTCTCAATGCACTCCACTACCCCATACACCCATACCATGCTGCATTGGAAAAACTAACTTGAAATTTGTTATAAAACTTATGGCACAGAAAAACGTTGCTATTTTACTAACACTGGTCTCGGACGATTCACCGGCACAGAGACACCATAGAACTGTGGTAAACTTTTGGCTGGTCCAGACGGAGCCCAGTTAGCCCTGTTTGGCACTGGTTCTGGAGTACGTGACTTCCACGCTATCCTGTTGAACATGTCTGGATTGTTTCGACTGGCAGGCCATCCAGACGGTTTGCCAATCGTGTTAAAATTGCCCGTGGCAAACGTGGGCATAGGTGGCGGATTTACGGTGTAATATGCGTTCGGCTGCCTGACGGGTAACTGGCAGGCTTGCTGATTGCAGAATGGCTGACGGTCTGGAGACAGGCTGCCTTGCTGCGTCGACTGCATCTGACCGACAGGCAGGTTGTACCCTCTCTGAGCGACCTGCAACCCGTAGCTTGGCCGAGCAACAGGTAGCTGACAGACACGTGGAGCATCTGGCGACAGGTAGCCTGGCCGAGTGGCTGGAAGATGGCAGACTTTCTGAGTATCAGGCGAAAGACTGCCTGGATGGTAACCCCTTGAAACGTCGTATCTTGTTGGAGCTGCGCAGGTGTAGCTGGCTGGACGAATGACTGGTGGCGGTGTCGGAGGCGCTTGAATGGAGCACTGTAAACGCACAAAGAAACGAAGTCAAATATATTTCATTATTGTTGTAATTATTATTACTAAGTGTGTTCTTGTCTGAGGTTGATATGATCCAGAGGATTTCCAAAAGATAAGTCAATGAGGAAAACCACTTATGTTTCTTCATTTTAATATCGTTATTTTTTTTACAAAATTGCTAAGAATGAGATGCGGTCCTTAAATGCTACTCTACCCGGTCTACCCACTCCTATTCCACTAAAATGCTTCTCCACTGGCATCACTAAATTTGGAGTTATGATTTTCTTGATCTATGATTCTTTAATCTGTACTTTGAACTCACCAGGATTTCACCTCATGCCGTCTCTGGTCAGGTCCTCCACTCAACCAAAAACGTCATTTTCACAAATCCTAACCTTCTCGCTAATCTGCCCGCATCTTTCTGCTCCAATTCTAAACACTATCCATTCATTAGATCTTGAACTGGAACCGGTGTTGTCTAGATGCCTGTGAAGAAACTGGTTCCCATAACAGATAGCCTTATGTGTACTGCACGCTAAAAGGGTCTTCAATAGGTTCTACATAAGTGCCCTGATACATCAATACATCACAGATTTCTTAGTCAGATTTATCAGAGTAGAAGTAAATTACTTTCACATGTTGCAGTTTGAAAATGTGTAGCTTAGGTTTAATGTCAGTATGGCTATGTTGACAAAAGGTAAAAAATTCAGCGCTGTGTCTGCAACTTTATCGAAATCACTATAGCTACTTCAGTGAGAAACTTCACCGGGATCATGTTGAACATGTCTGGAACTTCACGAGCTGCGGGCTTGTAGAACTGGTTACTTTTGGCATAGTTTCCGCTACTCACTGGCAGTTGACACCCTTGTCTTTCTGCGTATGCCTGGTTACCACAGTGCAACGTGTTCGTTGGAAACGTTCTGGCACATCCATCAGCCATGTTGGTCCTGATTTGCAATTGGCTACGCGGACGAAGCCATCCCGCTGATGGTGGTGCAGAGCCATAGCCTGAGGAAGGTAAGCGACATCGAGTCTGTAAATCCACAGAACAGTCAAAACTCAACAGTGAAACCTAATTATGTATTATGACTTGTGGTGACATGCTGTCGGAATATTACATCAGCATCAGTTGTTGTGCAAACACTGCAAAGGATCCAAGTTCCATGAAAACTTCATCCTTGTCAATAAATACACCACCTACACTTAAATTACCCATCATCCACCACCTTCTGCACAACTATGCACCATCAGCCAGCTGGATAGATTCTTTTCATCTATTGATTCTCAGTTACTCACAAGCGTATTTACTTGCATATTTCACAAATAAAGAGGTGTTTTAGTGTTCAATTTTTACAAGATCCAGACAATCAGAACTATGCTAAACAACGATTCATTATCCATTAAGTTTAGAACTTGTTTGTAAAAAGCCATAAAAAATAATATGTAACAAGTATTACTGAAGCTGGAACGCATGTAGGTCGATGTTGACCATGAAGCGGAGGTGGAGGAGGAATATTCGATGAATCTTTATATCTTCCCCGAGTCTGGGTTTCGCTTCCCTTTCTCATGCGACTATTCGGACGAAGTGATAGCACCTTGTGAGATTTGGTTTGGCTTGCCCCCATCATGTTGCCCTCCTTCTTTTGCTGTTGTTCCATCTACAGAGCCACACTTTAAATTAAACTCATTGTATTCACGCTAATCATACACAGCTAATGCAACACTGCAGAAACTGACATTCATTTCAGTTATTAGAAAAGTTATTGAATAATTTTTTAACTATTATTACAATGGTGGTTCAATAACTCCATGAACCAGGTTGCAATGAACTGTTGATACACAGCTGATAACATAATGGCTATAACTGTGTCTTTGATATTTATGTTAGATCTGGTTAGTTGAAACGCAGCCGGTCAGATCAAAAGATGCAAGTTTGGACATGGTCATACCAGCAGAAGTTAAGATCAGAAAGGGAATGATATAGACGGATAGAGCTGTGGTGTCAAGAATTTATTTTGCGAGCTCGAGTAAATAATATCCTATAAAATAAATCCAGAACACTCTAGCACAGATACGATTCAGGAGCATGGCTATTTCTTAAATTTTAGTCAGTCTTAAATCTTTTTAGTCAGTGGCACTGGCCATCTTTTAAATATATTTAGTCAATGGTTATTTTAAACATAATTTCAGTCAATGGTAATTTCTTCAAAAAGTGTATCAATGGCAATTTCTTAATGAACTACACAATGGTCATTTCCTAAATAAGTTGGCTACTTCTTAAATAAAATTTAATCAATGGCTATTTCTTAAATCAATCTGTCAATGTCGTGAATTACGTACCATTTTGATTTTCCTTCTCCGTTCCTCAAGTTTGTCTTCAAGAGTTGGTTTTCCTCGAACTCGCTGTCCGCCGAGGTGCCTGACGGTAGTCCTCTGCAACGACTGATTGCTTCCACTACAAAGCAACGAGCAACCAATAAACATTAGGCCTACTGATCTCACAAAGGACAGCACCTGCAAACGAATTTATGTCGCTGAGCATTTATGTAACATATTTTCAGAACTTCTCAAAGGTATCAAAACAGATCCACAGTGGACTATTGGCTATTGCTCATAATACTTGATATACAAAATACAAAGCTCACACTATTTTATATAGTAAAGCATACAAACATTTTGGAGTTAACCGCTGCTGTTTGCATAAGTACTGAATTTGTTCTTTATTTACCCAATGGGATTTTTGTGATATATAATAATGTAGATGTGTGTGTGTGTGTGTGTGTGTGTTCAGTAACAATGTAACTATTAGAATTGCACTTTCAACTTGCAGATTAGTTAAGGGAGTATTGAACTTATCAATCCAGCAATTTGGTAGGTTGGCATATCTATTTATTTATTTTATTTATTCACACATTTCTATACCACTCCTTCAAGTCTCCTATACTCAGAGGCAGTCACGACTACAGCCCGGAGGTGTGTCGGAGTTTACACGCCGAAGCGCCATGAGCAATTGTGAGTGAATGACTAGCTCAAGGTCCTTACGTGGCAGGTGGGAATCGAACCTGCAACCCTTCGGTTGCAAGGCAGCGACCTTCACCACTACACTACCATGTCCCACAAATGCAAATGGTATTAATCTAATTGCATTGTATCAATAGAATAACACAATTTATAGTGTCCACTTCCTAGCTGTCAGTTTATACCAGGCTGTGTCCCAGGCTTTGAGAAGATTTCCAATTTGTCCTCTTACATGTATATTCCAGCATTGTTAGTCCATTGTTTTCAACTATTCTTTGTGGTTCCAGTTTTGATATCCCCATAATCATATTTGTTGTACTTCTGGGCACTTTCTTCCAGTATTAGGGACTATTGGTCTCTTTATCATACATGAAGTTGAGTTCGTAATAGTATTCCTTTATGCATCAGCACATTGCCTTTCAAATAGGTGTTCCATTGTTGTCTGCGTAATCACTCTCAAATCACTTTCGCTTTCAATACCTTACTCCCCATTTCATACGAAAATTCACTATTCCTTCCTTCCCTGCTTACTAAATAAAAACCATGAGGTGATTATAACATCATTGAATCTCTCAGCCCATGTTGATGTAATGGATACTCAGTTAAGCAACTAGAAATGAAGCCATTCCAAATAGCTATTAACATTGCAGAAGATGCACTGTGGAATGGTCTAAAATGGTTTTAGAAGTGGTACTATAAACACAAACTATATGGCAGACAATCGAAACACTGTATTTAAATTCACAATATAAATGTGGTGTTGTTCATTCAGTGCATTTATAGTGTCCATTCAACTCATTAAATTCAGAAGTCCTTCAAAATATGACCTCCTCATTATCTAGTTACATCTAAATAGTTACATTGTAAAATATTGTTTCTGTTGGAGTACTACTGCTTTGGAAAGATTGACTCGCTACTTACCCTGTTTTCAATGTGTTTCTCTTCGCAAGCTCCGTTTGTGTGGAAACTGTTCTTCTTCCTATAGACTTCTTTGATGCACCTCTCCATAACAGTTTTGTCTGAGAAATTCTGGTTCTTGACGGTGATCTTGGAACTCGACCAAACAGCCGAGATGTATTCCTAGAGATTTTAGGTGCGTTTCGAGAGATTCTCGTTGAAGACCTGGACAAAGTTTTGGACCTCCTTCTAACAGGTATTTGTGATTGTGTCTTACTCTGATCAAATTGGTTATCGAGCAGAGCTGATCTTTGCCTTGTATCACGGCTTGATCTATGTGCAGCAGTGATGAACCCACTTGTTTTAGAACCCACATTTTTACTGGTTGAATGTCCTGATGTTGACGCTGAAAGCCTCGTCTTACCGGCCGACTCCCCAGAAGGTGACGGTGAAGGCGCGTTCTCGCTATGTAACTTTCCTGATGGCGACAGTCCAATCACACTGGTTGAATTTCCTTTAGGTGATGGCAAAATCCCTACCCCACTCGCTATTTCAGTTGGTAACAGAAAAAGTTCAACCTCACTTTTTTTCCCCTTTTTTCCTGATTTTTTCTTCTTTTTTCCTGATTTTGGTGATAACCAATTCCCACCATCTGATGATTTTGGTGTTTTTTTCAAAACCTTAGTATTACTTGCAGATGGTGCAATAACCGCAATGTCCGCAGGTCGGTCCTTTGAAGATGAACGTTGATTCTTACTGGCAGACCGTTTTGATCGTGGTGACGGAGACCGAATCTCATTTACTGACTCTCCTGAAGGTGATTGTGAAATCTCAGGCTCCATCTTGCCGACTGAGTTTCTTGATGGTGATAGCTCTATCTCACCAGTTGACTCTTCCAATGCTGATGGTGAAATATCAATTTTACTGACTGATTTTCTTGCAACATCAGACTCCTTAGCTTCAGATGCCAATGCCCCAATATCAGTTACTTTGGTAACATATTCAACAGATTCATCAGCATCATCACCTACGACTGCTTCAACTAATAATGAGCGTTTGCCATGACGACGTCTTGCACTTGAAGACGGACCTAAATGTTCCACGGGAGCAACGGATTTATCATCATTATCGACAATATCTTCGACTGATGCACCAATCGGGGGGGCATCAGCAACATCATAAGGAATTTCATCTACGTCACGATCGTCAACTTGCACCACGTCATCTTCCGTGGGCAGAGGAGCAGAATTGAACTGACTATAATAACCACCACGACTACGACGACTAGAAACGGACCGTCTACGAGAAACAGATCTATGACTAGTCCTAGTGCCTCCCATTCTTGATGGTGACCTCCCAAGTCCAGTATCACTAGTCCATTTTCGTGATCGTGACCTCCTATGCCTACTCGATCTGGCTCCCCTTCTTGAAGGTGACTGCCTTACTCCAGCCCAACTGGACCTCCTTGATGGTGTCCTTCTAAGCCCAGTCACACTTGTCCCCCTTCTTGATGGTGACCGATTTAACCTAGTCTTACTGGCTCCTCTTCTTGATGGTGATCTCCTTAGTCCAGTCAAACTGGCTCCACGTCTTGATGGCGATTTTCCCAGCCCAATTCCACTTCTTGATTGTGACTTCCTTAGCCCACCCCTTTTTGATGTTGTTCTCGTAAGCCCAGACCGACTGGCTGTCCTACGTGAAGTTGACTTCCTAAGCCCAGTTCTACTAGCTCTCCTTCTTGAGACTGACCTTCTGACTCCTGTCTTACTGGCTCCGCTCCTTGATGGTGACTTTCTAAGCCCAGTCTTACTGGCTCCGCTTCTTGATGGTGACTTCCTAAGCCCAGTCT